>JAGDQP010064942.1:748-11492 GCA_022664845.1 Lepisma saccharinum | reverse complement strand
CTTTGAAAATTTAGGGAAAGTGAGTAAAATATTTCATAGGCAGTTTTTCTACAAGAAAAAGTTAATGAAATTTCTATATGATGTTAATTTCTAGTGATAGAATTATATTTTCGAAAAATTTACTCAGAATTTTTATTTGTTTTGTTGAAAATTATGATATTTATGTGAACAAGGATCGTTTTGGAATAGTTTGCAATGTACAAAGCATTTTGTTCTTGTAACGTTATATTAGAGAATGAACTGTGTTTCTCTATCCCACCAAACACTGGATCGGGTGGCATGAACTAGTGTCCGGCAACTGGAAATAGAAGTTCTAATACGTTTATATTTGGATGAGAATCTGTAACAAGTCATTTTACTAACATTTCGATCATGATTATATTCTTGTTTTGGGCTCCACAACCTTCGGGAAAAAGACACACTGCAAAGTACTGACTAGATTGGCATGGTTCAATTAATAGTAAACTGCAGAAGCTACTTGTAAAGAGATTTTTTTTAGCTATCTCCCTGACTGTCCACGTATATGTATATAGGCCATGTCCCTTGGCTGTCTGTCACACATTTGATGTTCCCTCACATATTACTTGCTTACTAAAATTTAATAAATGCACTTCTCTCGAGTAATATGTCGCTTTTCGGGTAGGTAAAATTGTTCTGCCAATAAAATAATGAACTCCACAGATTGTGAAAACCGAAAACCAAAGATTATATTAAATCGTGGTTGGTAAGTATAAAGAGGGAAAGGGGTCGTTGGTAAGAACGAGATGTCGTTTGGATGACAATATTTGAAGAGATCTTCGAGAGATAGGTCGTAATAGTGAGATAGGTTCGTGATGGAAAGTGGCTTGATGTTGCCCAGGATAGAACCCAATGGCGAAAGTTTGTTACTGCAGCGATGAACTTGCGAGTTCTATAAGCCATGGAGTGAGCCAGTTAGTTAATACTTGTTTTATGCCTTTTACTCATTCAATATTCACTCTCCGTTTCTAAGCAACAAAATGTCTCATTAAAATAAAGGAAAACTTATAAAATAACCATCTCAACTGTCCTTTCATCTGTGTTTTTTAGTTAAGACAGAGAAAAAGCAGACATTTTTTGTGCTATTATACAGAATATAATAAAACTAATAACAATAATATAAGTTTGCGTGTTCATTAAATGAAATGGTGTATGTATAATGTGCATATGGGCTGCCATTCTAAAAGGAAATGCTTCTTTGAAATAAAATCCTGCGGCGAAAGGGTCACACAAAAACATGTGGAAATGGAATTGAGAATTTTACCATTTATTTCTCTTCCGGTTTCTTATGTCTTACACACGCAAATAGCAGATTGGTTGACTTGTTAAAAGTCTCTTTCAGTTTAAAAAGTTATAAATATGGTTACTTTTATTGTTATTAGTAGCATTAAATATTTTTTTTAACAGCGAGTATGTTTGCACACCAGTCTGTGGCATGAGATGAAAATATCACAAGATTGAGGTAAAATTAGTTTGTTATCTTAACGAATATCTTAAACGAATATGGATGGATAGAAATAGTGTCCATTTCCCATTGGTAATTGTTTAATATTGTCTTTTGCTATATATTCGTTTATGGAAAAAGATTATGTTTCCTAATTCACGCAAACCTTATTTACTCGCAGAGTTTGGATTGATTGATTGAATTGTTATTTACATCCTTAAGGGCTGATTTTCATGAAAGCTTACATTGCTTGCGATTTGGGTGAGTAGCTAATTGAAACACGTGTTTTATTGTAAGGTAACACATGTTTCAGTTGGCTGTTCACCAAAATCGCAAGCAACGCAAGCTTTCATGAAAATCAGCCCTAACGCGGAGAAGATTTCAAGGACAGGACCTACAGTTTTGGTTAAAGTTTGCTCCGAACTACTTCGTGTAATGGACCCGGGAGAAAAATAAACCCTTGGCCCAGAGAGACACAGAAAGAGTGCGTTAAACTCTAAACTCTTCCAAGGTCTGCAAAATTTAGATTTTGAACATAATCTACCAAACTTATTTTTGTGGATTTGCTGTTTTCGACTTCAGGTCACTTGGTTTGACATGATTTAGTGTTACGAGTCAAGTTACAGAACTAAGTCTAATTTACAATTGACACCGACGGAGGGATCTGTGAAAGAAATCTGCCTGGGCCTAGTTGGAAGATAACATCTTATTATCTGTCTTGTGGGACTGAGGGAAAAAACTGAAAAATCTCAGTCAGGATGGACGACCGATTCAAGGATAATACCATTTTGTTTTGGTAACAACTTCAAATAATTTTTCATTGTATTTGAACCTCTTACTTCCAGTTATGGATGTAAATACGGTAAACGGATTGAGTGGCCCAATACAATTAAGCTGGGTAAACTTGACGCCGGTTTTCGATTAATCTTGCCTCGTGAATTGGGATTTACTTGCGTCTTATTGGTGGGCCTATGCCTGGGGGTATGGAAGTAAAGAATGGTGGAAGATCTAGCTAACGAAGAGACGAGGAAGATTGAGATATTTTAAATATGGTATTGTACGGAACGTGATGTTCAGTATTTTTAATCAATTACAACCTGCCAGGTACTCATGGCTTGTGTTGGCTTCAATTTTGGGTCGGTAGAAGTAGATTCGTCTTCCATGTTTAGATCCATGACTTCCAGTCGCACAAAACATTTAAACCTCGGATTAACTTGAAGTACTACATGTCAGAGATGAAATAATTATAGATAAGAATACCCATTATTTGCATTTCTTTGTCGCCACCTGGTGTCAGTATTGTCAGTTCAGACAAACTAGAAATAGATTAAAACTAGTATACAATTATTGTCTCTGCATTCGATTTTAAAACTGAAAAAAAATCCCCTGATACTTCACTTTATTGACCTGCAATAAATTTAAAGTGTAGATATTACGCATGGGTTTTTTTTTGTTTGTTTGTTTATTTAACTGCAGGTCAATATTTAAGACCTATGGCGATGCTCATTGATATATTCGCAAATGTTTATATATTGTTCGTATCTATCTTTTTTTTTTTTTTAAGAAAATCAGTCATACAGTCCTTGTCATTAGTCGCCATCTCTAGAACTTTCCAAACATTCCCACACTATATCCACACTGCACTTATAAGGCTAAAAACACGTATAATTTTGATGATTTATAGTAAAAACAGAAAATGTACGAAGCCGTTGATGTTATGAACCACTAATTATTGTTAATTTGCATGTAGATGGACCAAAAGAGTTGATATTTTGATGAAAATACACTAGAAATTTCAGAGCCGTAGTATCTCTATGACTCCATGTTGCCAGCTCAATGTGTGTTGAACTAATAATGTCAAGTTGTCAACACCATCTTACGCATGGGTTGCTAACATTACTTCATGCCTAGTTTGACTGGACTAACACCAGATGGCATGGAGAGATGGAAACATAGAGTTAGGAACAGAATAGAGGTAGCATGATGCTGTTTTCTTGGTAAGGAGTGTGAAGCCAAGTGACGAAAGGGACGAGGCAGTTCCACCACATTTACTAGCCCCCATATTTAGAGGCCCTCTATATCGAGTATTGCCTTCTCATGCTTTCTTATGGAAAGAGGAAGTTATTAATGAGAAGAGCGTATGTCAGATGAAACCTTCAACATATCTATCGTTGTTCGAAAAGACAGCTGTTTTACAGAGAATTGACAATTGTAAAATGCTTTAAAATGTCCCAGATGTGTTCTGCTGTACATTGTAGGCACACGACAGGTATGTTTCAAAAAGTTCATCTACTGACTCACAGTACTCGGTATAATTGGGGCCACACAATATGGCTGCCGCTGAACCGTCAATTTGACTTCATGTGACGTCATAAAAGCACCCTCTATTCTGTTTCTAACTCTATGGATTGAAAGAATTAAAATTACAATTATTTTCACTATGACTTGTAGATTTAATCGTGGGTGAAGGTAACCTCAGACTTCTGTACTTACTATTCTGTTTTCTAGTTTGAATCAGAAATTAGAAAAGAAAAGAAAAAATAAGTTCTAAAAAAACAAGAAAGGAACAAAACTCCTTTTGTGTAAGGAAATGTCATGACAAAATTCTTTGCATTTTCGTCAACCATGCTTTTTTTCTTTGCCGTTAAATTGTCGTACTTGCGTAACAAAGGGCTCTTTCTCCTTTTCCACATTTTTTTTTTTAAATCTTGTACGGAAGGCGGAAGAAGTGTTGTAGCTTGTCCGCAGTCAGGTAATGTGACAACACGCGTAATTCACTGCAGTGTACTGCTGCCATAAGTACTAACGGCTTCTTTCTGTTACGCTCGTTGTTGCTTTTTTTTCTTGTTCTCCCGTTGAAATCCGCGGAATGCTGGTTCCGGACTGTGTGGAGCCACAAGAGAATGTTCTTTTACTCGTTGATGATGGCCATGATGATGCTCTTGCAATTTTCTGTGATGTCAGCGCCCCCTGGAAGAACAAGAACATTTTGATATAAAAAAAATAAACCGTAACGCATTGGTGCAGATGCATTCCCCCACCCCCTACATTCACCTTGCCGTACGTTCTAGAAGTCATGCACATTTTAATGTTCCGTATTTCTTTTGATTCAACATCAGGTTTTGTTTTGTCCTTTTAAAAATGTTAGCCATTGTCCTTGAGGATTATATCCACCTAAAGAAGCGCGACGTGGTAGCTCAGTGGTAGAGCGCTCACCTCTGGGGTCCGAAGTTCGATCCCGGCACGTACTTTGTGATTGACAAACACTGTGTTCGTGGGTTTTCTCAGGGTTCTCCTGTATTTTCCCACTTTCTTCCTTCCACCAATCATCCCATCATCATCCATTCGGTCTGAGCCAAACTTGCCTAACATTTTTTTTAATATATATATATAAAATTGAAATTCTACCTAAGGAAATCAATGGACGTGGCTTTTTATTTTATTTTAAAATGGTAACCTAATTTATAGTGTCTCAGGGATAGGACAGGGGTGAAAAAGTTCCCTGGTGAAACTGAGGAAAACCTTGAAAACTTCAATCCAAATGAACGGCAGGGGTGCTCGAACCCACGTTCCTTTTTATTGCTGATCCGAAGTTCGTGACGTTATTGAGTGCACCACGGAGATCGTCATAAATGAAAGAGGGGATTTATCAGGTTGAAGGAAGGGACATGTTTATTTAATTTAGACGTAGTTTCGGCGCTAGAGGTGGCGACATGTGACGGAGAATCGTCACACATGACGTAAATATCTCGTCAATCAATAGCAATGAGCACGACAGATGTAACGAAGTTCATTATTAAATAATTATTATTAATTAAATAATAATAATAATTAAGTAGTAATAATTTTCGAGGGGATTTTATGCTTGTTTACTCTGTGCAATGTTAGTTACCTGAAATTGGAATTATATTAGGTAAGCAATCCCCCTTTCTGCTACACTCCCTCAATCATATACAGTATTTTCTTCAAATGTATTTCTTCCATACAACTTTGATTACAAGTTATTGCTAAACCGACATGTCTTACGTTCCTTTCTTGCTATAAATTTCAACTTCCTTAATTATTGACCATAGAGTTAGGAATATAAATAGAGGGAACCTTAGGCTGTTTTGTTGGAGAGGGGAATGAAGCCAAGAGACGGAAGGGACGATATATTTCGGCCATATTAACTGGCCCCATATTTAGAGACCCTCTTTTAGGTGCACTTATCCTTCTATTGAAAAGGCAATCCTCACAGTACTCGGTATAGAGGGACTCTAATGGGGCCACACAAAATGGCTGCCGATGAACCGGAATTTGGCTTCATGTGACGTCATGTATATTCTCTCTATTTTCTTCCTAACTCTATGTTTAGTTTCTTTCCTTCCTTTCTCTCCTTTCCTTTCTTCTTCCTTGTTCGTTAACTCTTTCTTTCAATTTCTTTATCTTTCCTTACTTTTTCTTTATTTCTTTCGTCCATAATTATTCACTTTCTTTATTCATTAATTATGTTCTTACTGTCTTTCATAATTATTACTGTACTTTCTTTCTTTCTAATTATTAACGAACCTTGTTTCTAATTATTTTCGTATTTGTTATGTTGATTAATCATTTAATACTTTATTTTTATTAATTATTTACGCAGTTTGTTTTAATTATTTATTTACGTACTTTCTTTGCTAATTATTTTTGCGTACTTACTTTCATTCTCAATTATTTACGTGCTATCTTCCTTAATTATTTGCTTACGTATTTACTTTTTTAATTATTTACATACTTAGTTACTTTCTTCATTAGTATTCTGTCCCTATTACTTATTTTCATTTATTTCTTACTGTCTTCATTACCTCATTACTTGCTTTCTTTGTGTTTTTTAATTTCTTCCTTGCTTATTCACTTTCATTCGTATAATCTTTCCACTTTTTCTCTTATTGACTTACTTAACAAATCATTACATTCACCGTAACTCCGAAATCTATTCAGCTCTCAATTTCACGGTTTGCAAGTCTCCCTCCTCTCCGATCGTGTCGTAGGTTTCATACTCTTTTTAACTGATGAAACATCCCCCCACCACCACCACCACAGGAGAGGAGAAGAGGACACGTTCTTTGCTGTGGGAGGTGACAATAAAGATCAGATCAGAAGTAGGCGCAGGCAACCATTGATGCAGAAAGCTTGCACCACTTTCACTCAGCCAGGTTTATTGAAAAAAAAAAAAGTATTCTCAACCCACAATATTTTATACAAGAACAAACCATTTACTTCGTAGCACAACTAGAATTTAAAATCATAACTTTTAATTAAAGATCTTTGGGGGTTGAATCAACCATTATTGTATAATTCAATTCAATCTGTTTCACTCCCACCTCTTTCTTAAATATACAATTTCCGTTTTTATGAACAACATAAAATTAAAATTTTGGAAATGCAGTTTTTTCTTCTATAGAGAAGAAATGAAAAATAATATGATTCTGTACAACAAACCTTTCACTATTCTGAGCCTATCATTAGCAGTTGTTAATAATTATTTTTCTCAAAGAAAATGTTTACTTAATAAGAGGTCTCTTTGTGTCTTTATGACACTGGTTCCCAACCTTTCTAAGTTGCGATCTTCCTGAGTAACCAATGATCGCTGTCTTCTTGTAATGTAATACGCAACACGTGTAGAAATGAAAATAAATGTGAAATAATTATTATACACATTAAATCTGCGAAATTCCGCTCGAATTCAGGTGAAAATTTCCTCTTACGAGAGTGAAAAGGCGGGTAGGCCCGCTTGTCAAGGAAGTATTGATGCTACGATAAACCTTAGCTGC
This sequence comes from Lepisma saccharinum, assembly GCA_022664845.1. Classification (NCBI taxonomy): domain Eukaryota; kingdom Metazoa; phylum Arthropoda; class Insecta; order Zygentoma; family Lepismatidae; genus Lepisma; species Lepisma saccharinum. The sequence continues at coordinate 4,235 of JAGDQP010064942.1, read as the reverse complement.
AGCAGTAGTGCCAAGGTGTAAAAGCAAAAACTATTATAGATTTATATCATAGCATTTTGCCCTATTATAGCATTCTCGCTTTCACACGGCTGGCACTACTGCTATCGCTAAGGTTTATTGTAGCATAAATGTTGTCGTGTCAAAGGGACCTTAGAGCGGAGTTTTATCGGAGAAAAGATGATAAATTTCCGCTCGAAGAAAATGGAATCTATGGTAACTGTTTTCGTGGCAAGTGTGTGTGTGTGTTTTTTTAGATGATTTTTCCACCTATTCAAATGAAATTTTCATCTCTTGAGCATGAAAACGACGCAATAAAATGTTGAAAATGTAAAACTACACGGTCAGATTACACACGACTAACGCATACATGGAAAGACGGTCTAACACTCGCTCGACTTCACATCCTCTATAAATCGCTTTTGACGTTGACAGTATCATACCAAAATGCATTCTGGAATGGTCCAACAACAACAAGATCAGAAACCAACTGAAACTCAAGATGATTAGGATTGCTATTTTTTTACACCATGGAAAATTCTTGTCTCTCCTACCGTCTAGTATTTCTTTGGTGCAGATCATATTAACGAAAAATGGTATTATGGAAGACTTCTAACGCCAAAATACATTGGAAATGTTCATTCTTTAGAAAACAATTTTACCGCTTGTTTCCAGTTCAAAAGCTAATTTTCAGATATGTTATATAGTCTTATGTTGTTTTGTTTGTTTGTTTTCGTTTTGCTTGTTTGTTTGTTTCTTTCTTTTCCGAATTGGGGCCTAAATTTCTGCTATCGGTATACACTTGTCAATACTGTCCGTTTTAAATGCATGTAGATGTTAAAACTAGATAACAGAGAATAACAAACTGGTGATAGAAAATTAGTTTGTATAGAAAAATCTAAAAAACAGACGTAAGAGCAAACGTTTAACAATATCTATCCATTTTCAGTTAAGTTCAAAATGATCAACTTTCATTTCTAAGGGCTGATTTCCATAAACGCTTGCGTTGCTTGGTTTGCTTGCGATTTGGGCGAGTAGCCAATTGAAACACGTGTTTTAAGAACCCCTATTACGTGTTCTACGTGTAACACATATTTCAATTGACTATTCACTCAAATTAGAAGCAACGCAAGCTTTCAGCCTTTATTCATTTTTTTACGATTATCGCTGTGTGGTCTATTTTCCACATACCGTGTACCTTAAATCTTGAGTTATGTCCATAGTGGACTGAGGATATAACAACATATCCTATCTTGTAAATAACGTTGGGCGCATTCAATGCAAAGGTTTATGCACTAACTAGGCTGTCAAAGGTGACGTAATTAACAACCAAGATATTAGAATTAGATGATAGACCAAAATTGCCAAACCTGAATTTGACCACTTGTTTGTTCTATAAACTCTGGCTCACAGAGCAGCTTACTGCCTTGAATGCAGCCATTCACGCTATTTGCAAGAATTAAGACATACCTTTTAGGGGAAAGAATTAGATACACAGCGACAAGAGTAAAATACTTAGAACTGAATGTGAGTCCATTTTTGGATTAAACTGCAACTGTACAAACGTGATTAACTGTTTTCTCGTGTGTGTGTGTGTGTGTGTGTGTGGCTTAAGATACTATCCTGGTTTATAATACAATCTATCATTCTAGTACGATCAACTAGAGCTCACTGCAACGAGGCGTACATAAAAATAATTACAGATAGCGAAGTCTCCTGATCGCCGGGATTCTCCTGCCACCTGGTGTTAGTCCAGTCGAACTAGGAATTATATAGAATCTAAATGCTCAGATTTATAATATGAGCAACTGACTCCTAATATAATAAAATCAAACAAGCCAAAATCTTATTGTTTATTCAAGTTCCAGTAAAATAACGAGAGAAATAAATATTTGTTACGTGTTAATTTGTTTATTTGGTTTAAGACACAAGGAACAGCTCCTTTGAACAGGAGTGAAATCATTTTGAGTACATAATAGATTCTTGTTGGAGTGGAAGCTTTTGTCTAGTTAACATAAATGGAAAGATCTGTATTTTGGAGGAGAAGGGAGGCAGCTGGTAAAACAGTTCAGTGAGTAAAGTGCATTCAGTGAAAGTTGTGTGGTGTGCAGTTTCATGCATCAGCTGTTTTCTGGACCTGTTTCGCCCACCCACCCCTCTCTGCAGTAGCCAACGTGATCTTGTGGAATGGAAACCTCGTGATCTGAGACGAAGAAGAAGTGGGCAGAGAAAGAAGGGAAAATTTTGTAGGAAAAGTAATAAAATTGAATCAAAGCAGATGATGGCTCGGAACAAAATCAGATTAAGATTTCTCACTATTAGTTTTCTGGTAAAGTTCAGTTCGTGGCAAACAATAAAATATAAAAAAATACGTGTCAGTCATAATACGATGTGACGCCATTAGTATTCCTCCTCATGGCACCATATTATTATGTGCTGATCAAATAGAGTACGTGTTTACGTAAATAATTATGAAATATGGATTTTCGTAACTCATTTTAATTTGCTGGCCATCAGTAGGTGTTTATAGAAGTGTTTGTGTGAATTACAGTATTTGCAACGGAATGCGTGCTATAAAGCGTACATGACAAAAACACAAAATATGGTACAATAGGTGCCGTAAACTGCACCATAGCCTAGTTTTCTGCTCATTGAGTTGCTTAAAGGCCTTAAAAATTAAATTGAAATTATTTGCATTGTTTGGATGGAAGACCCTAGCAAATACTAGCTAGGTTCTAGAAAGCAAAGCTAATTTTGATATCTAAGGACTAATTAACAACGCCATACTTGGTAATTAAGAATCTATTTTCTAAAGAGATTTTGGAAACTGTTAAGATGATAACATGAAACCTGATTTAATAAACTTAGAAATGCTAGCTGAATTGGTCATATGGACGTCGTCAATATTACTTAAATTAACATGGTAGATTTAAGCTTAATGCATTGACGCTGTACATTCTTCATGGAATTTATAAGCGAGTATCAGAGTTGAGAATATTACTTGAAGGAGGTTATGTTTATGTTACATATGGCTTTACACACTATATCAAAAGAGCGAAATTCCGCTCGAGCCCTATATCTTCCAGCTAGATATCCAACGCCTTAAACCCCTCAGCTAGATATCCAACAGCGATAATACGTCTTTCTTTCTTTCGTCTCGTCAGTTACTTGAGAACAACGTTCTAAAATTTCTTGTACATATCTTACTCCTGGCGTTTTCTGGTATACTTTTCTCACAGAAAAGTTTTCTGTCATTTTTAACTAAGCGCAACGCTATCACAGTATAGCTTAGTCTTTCGATAACTTTCACAGTTACAAATGGCGGAGAACGAAGTTATAACTTGTCGCCATGGCCCATTGCAAATCGCTCTAAACAAAAGATGACAAATAAACCACTCTTAAAATATGAGAAATCGCTCTTCCAAGTTAAAAGAATCAATGACAACGTTCTTTTAAGTTTGAACATCCAAAAGAGCGGAATTCTGTCTAT
>JAGDQP010064941.1:0-11493 GCA_022664845.1 Lepisma saccharinum | reverse complement strand
TCTTCGACCATTCGAATATTCGAATCGTCATGGCCTGAGCACACATGATGAAGACGATATATAAATGTACAATTCGGATTATCAGTAGAATATTACTCATTATTCGAAAACTTTTAATTTTCGGAGCAATAGTTCGGAGCCCACTTTAGCAAAAATTGTAGATTCCGTCCTTATAAACCTACCACCTTAATTAGGACTCTAGTATAAAATAAACAAGGAAACCAGGGAGAAGCATAACGTGGTGCTTTACGACATTCTACCAAAAGCCTGCTGCTTGGCTTCTTGCCTATCTGCTCCAACGAACAATTTACGCGGGCCAAGTGGAATATAATGTTAACGGAACTTTTGAGTATAACCACCGCTAACCGGGGTCTGCGCCGCTAACGCCGCTCAGCTCTCTTCAGACGCACAATGCCCCCTTGCACACCTCGCTTCGCTTGGTGTGGATCCAGCCCTGGTTTATTTATTTGCATTTTAGCTTTTAGTAACAATCAGTTATTTATATACATCCTAGCAAGGATCAAGAAATAAATATGAACATATAAAAATATATTTTGAAAGACAAAGTGTTGTTTCGGGTTGGATTCGAACCCGGGATCTTTCACTCAAGGAACCGACGTCTTGACCAGTCGTCTACGAAGGCGACCTGACAAAGGTGGCTTTCTAATATTTTAACTTTACAGTGCACGTGTTACGTAAGAAGTCCGGTCACGTTATATTGCGTGCGCTGGAGGTGAGCAGAGGGCTCAATACAGAATCTTTTGGTGCTTTGCGTATTTTCCTTTCAGTAACTTCATTACAAGGACTCATTCCAACCCACACAAGCAGTCCAATATTTAGATTTCAAATATACTACTCCGAACACTTGCTTCCCATTCGCTTTGCCCTACAGCTGTCTGTGAACCGACGAAAGACGTCCCATTTGATATACTCGAATAGGCAGTAAGGCCGAAAAACGAAAATAAACCAAATATTACTTCTGTTGCTCCTTGCCTCATCAGACCTATTCTACCACAGAGTTATTTCGTGCGATAAAAACGATTACAGTCAGCCTTACTTGCAATATATATAAATGTTCCTTTGCAAGCCGCACACGACAAATCCTTGTTCTTTTAAAATGTTCTTATCAACTATAATTTTAAATGTACTCAACATTTAGACTTTCGCCCCTTTTTTCCCCTCGAATATCCACTACCCTGTTAATCCATGCTGTTTCTGTTTCACATTAATCTAGTACATATGTATCTTTGCTTTTAACCTTCATTAGCAAGTGCTGTGAGCTAGTGTCCGTCACTTCGTTTGTCGACAACTTTCAACTTATGAACTATTGTGGCTAGGAAGTGGTTGAGGTGTCGATAGCTAAGTCTCGGCGAAAATATCTCACACCCATAGAGATCATACTTATGCCAGAGCAGTTCCGTAGATGAGGGGCAGCTTATATCTTAGGATCTTCTAGGGCTAGAAAGTTATTGGGAATGTCGTTAGAAAGGTCTTGCCGCAGTTTTTCAACGCAACATTGATCATCAAAATAGGATGGTCCCTATTGAAGCCTAGCGGTAGCTTATTATGTCCACAGTCTCCCAACTGGGTTCCGCTTCACTCGTATTACTTATTTATCTCCTTTAGGCATCTCAGGCTAAGACCAAGATAATTTGCGGAAGAGGATGTTTAAAGGTAGTCGGGAAGGGCTTTTCTAGCTACATTTGTCTGTTATGAACAAGGGAAAGCTTTGGAAAACCTCAGTCAGGATTGGTGATTGCTCGGATCATACCCAGAACCTTCCGACTGCCAAGACAACCCTCTACCAACTGAGCTAGGACTGTTCATTTTTAAGACTATGCATTTATATTTATGCCGCTTTCACTTGTATCAATCCGCCAGTTTCCATCACAGAAAAAAACCTCCGTAAAATATTTTATATTTAGAGACAATGATGATTACATAAATAAATATTGCTTCCATTCTCACAAGCAAGTGTTAATGTCTATTACCTGATAAAAATGAGTAATATGTTGTGTATTTTGTTAAGTGTCAATTAACTTATTTATGTAATCTGTATTGACCGTTCAAGCAGTTAGGGTCTTAGCTCACCACAGTCCTGATGCATGTTGGTCCTCGGTGAGCACTATTTCGGGGTAAACATTGAGCAGATAGCAGCAAAGGTATTATTTTTAGGTACAGGTTACCGTCTCGACATGTGCCTTCAGAAACTTAGAACAAGGAAACGTAGGCAAGGATGCAATTTACGAGCTTCAATTTTAGATTCAAAGTATTTTCCACTGATTCTAGAATTGTGTAAGTTTTTACAGAGCGCATGGTATTAAGTATGTTTTCAAGTAGTTCCTTCAAAAACCGTGTTACAACATTAGTCAAGAAGGGGGTCTCTAAACCAACTGGTGAAACAACGTATCTTCTTACTATGGGTGGGCGGAATTAGACTTTGTAGAATCAGGAAACGAATTATAAAAAACGGTTCCTAGAATCGGTTACCTGGTTCCATACTCCGAACCGGGTATCCACTACCAAGCTATGATTCTGAGTCTCTGGTTCCAATATCCATATCGGGTACCACATAAGAAACACTGTGTTGAAGATCCGTTTCTTAGGTAAGGATATTGGAACCAGATAACCCGAACCATAGCTTGGTACCTGATAAACCAGATAACCCGAACCATAGCTTGGTACCGGATACCAAAGTTCAAAGGTTCCGATCGGGAAGCCTGTGTCAGTATTACTCGGACGCGCATTCTAACGGATTCGAAAAATTCTGATCTATCTCCTTGTGATGATCAATAATTCTTGTTATATACCTTTCAGAGGAAGGTATTGTAGACCTACCAACTTTTCGTTTTAGGAAACGATGCAAAAAGTACCTCTTAAAAATATTTTGACATCATATTCTTACACATGGCCAGGCTGTAGTCGAGGGTATACGGAGGTATAAGCCGTATACTCTCTGATTAGCCTTAGACGTTAGCAGATACCTACTGCTAATGGAAAGATGAATCAAAAGTTAATGGAAACGTGGTCCCGGCTTAATGAATCATAAACTTAGTGTATACCCTGTGAAAATTCTGGGACTACATACTGGGAAAATTCTGGGAAACAGCTATATCAAAAGCCAGTTTACATCCCAGCGCGTTGGTGCGGGTTGAATATAATTACGTTGGTATCACTGACAGATGAGACAATTCTGGAAAGTAGTTTCTTAATTTAAATGTGGTGCACGCAGTATCTCTATGACCTCTCCTAGTACGTTAATTAATATAGATTATAGATGTATGACATGGTTACGGGTCGACCGCGAATACAATGGGAGCCGGCCCGTTTTCTTGGTCTTATGTAGGGAAGGTCCTCAATCATCGATGGGTTGAATTAACATTAAGGCTGTGTGGACCGTTCCAAATCCATTACGGCCGGAACGACCACTTAACGCCCAGAGGAGCTGGCTGGGAAATTACATACGGACTGCGGGCCGGACTGAATTGAACGGTGTATACGTAAATCTATGCGAATTGGCAATGTCGAACTTGTCTTGGCTAGGGTTTACAAGGCTCTAATCCTATTACTAAAAGCAAGACAAGTTTCACAGAGATCATGAAATCTCAATAAAAAAGAATGGCTATTAGTGTCAGTCCATTTGAATTGTTCAGCATGGTTGTTTTACTCCTTTGTATTTTTCTAATATTTATATTCCTTATATAATAATAATTTTAAACAGATATTCTTTTACTTTTATCTCCACCAATTAATTATAAATGCTGATATGCTCTTCCTAATTCGTATTTTATGAATATTGGATGATTAATATCTATGGTGTGATAACATATACAAATTAACATTTCTCACGTTATGTGCATTTATAAATTAAACATTGGTAGAAATTTAATATTAATGTTTTAGGTTGAACGGAGTTACATATTTCCAAATTAGGGATGAGCAATGCTTGTGCTTGAGCACTGCTTCATGTATGCTTTTTAACCTTTTCGCATCCTGGAATGATGTGCATTCAAGATAACCTACTTATCAAGTTCGGTTGCATATTCAAAATGCAAACAGTACCACAACTCAGTAGCTTAAATTGGTATTCTTTGGGGGTCACAAATATATGTCTGGGATTGTTGAAAGTTTTCTAATGACTTAGAATAATTTTATTACAGTGTATCTTTGGTTAAAGTTGTATAACCTTCTTTAGCATCTCGCTAATATAGATTCATTAGAAATAAATTCATATTTTTGCAATCAAAATGTTGTCATATATCTTCTGGAATCACTCTTCCTTTGTTTCTTGTGTGGACTGTGAACATGATGTTCTTTGTACCATTCCATCACGAAAGAGCTCTTCCATAACATTTGCATTTTGAAACGTCTCCCATTTTGAAGGTTTCAACTCTTGCTACATATCAAGTGCTGTCCACGTTGTTACCCTACTATTTGTTTGCTATGGAAAATGTTATACCGAGTCAATCATGTCGATGTTGATGCGTGTGAAATGGTGAATCTTTACTCAGGAAATTAGGATGAAGCACAGTTCCTATTTGCGCTTCTGATTGTTGCATCGTTTTCCCTTCAGTTCCAATGTAAGCCTTCAAAAATTACACACACGATGAATTGAGAAAAACGTTCCCCACATTTTAATCGCGTTGCTTGGTGCAAAATATTTGCCAGGTCGTCATTCCTATGTGTCTAGTATTTTGCTCAGTCAAGTTGTATCCAAGATCATAGGTTATACCCTAGGGGAGGGTTTTCGAAACATCTAGACAGGCGCATCACTAAACCACAAAATAGAAATTTATGATTTCGCTGTACAACCAAGTAATATTAGGGAATTTCCAATGATATTATTTAAACCTACAAGATTCTAATTCCAATAATGATTATACGGATGATGCAGAACATTTACTAGACTAGACTAATAATCAGCAAGTTCCAGGATAGATCGTCGGTTCAAACCATCCTGAATAGGTTTCATCTTGTTTCCCTCAGTCACGCTATGGATATGCTTAGATTATGCTTTGAATATTACAATGAAACAGAAATATAAGAAAGTAAAAATTTAAGAAATTATAAACAAGAATAATGAATCATATATTTCGCTTAAATGGTCAAATTTTGCTATCAGAGATACGTAATATTAAACAAAGACGTTACTCTAAGAAATGAATATGTATACTGGCTGCGGATTTGACGCACGTTTGAGGTCAGACGATATTAAATATCTTAAATTGAATATATTTATGAACTTTATTTCGTGCTCCAAACAGATTTTCGTGTACGCGTACTTCAGTTTAAAAAAAACTGGTTTAATCCTTTATTGCCATGCAATCTCCAGTAGGAAATTCTCAGTAGTACCATCTAAACTCGACAATAGCAGGATTAGATCAACTCTAACAAAGTTTACTGCTCTTTACGTTTACATGCTTGCAACTATAGGATGAAAACAAGTTTACATTTACCTTAGTAACTTTGAAAGCCATTTGGCGGTTTAGAACGTGAGGGGGAGAAAAAATACATTTTTTAGTTTTTGAAGAGCCAAGGTGGTTTCAAAGTGACTTCTATGAGAAACAGTCAAAACAAAATTTTTAAAAAAAAATCTTCCCTCTTCAACATATAGACCTTTCTCACATTGCTTTTGCAGAATCAAAATTTTGCTTTGGGAGAACTAAAAGTGTTATGCCGGCGAAATTATTCCAGATAGAAGATATTTATAAATGACAGCACTTTTATCTCCTCATATCTATATTGTATGAGATTTTTAAAAATGAAGGGAGATAAATTTATACGCCTTTTTGAGAACTAATTCCTCTTGTAGGAAACCTAGAACATATATTGAATAAAGTATTAACACTAAAAGCACACAAAACGACTTTGTCGCCATTCTGTGCGTTACAAAATCTTCATTTTCATTTTTAAATTATCTAATGTAAAAGAAATATAAAAACTAGAAAAAAATCAGTTAAATTCCACTCCATAGATTTTTCAATGATTATCGTTAACTTTCTATATTTTGCTATCCACATAATAATACTATACTTGCGATAAGCAAATTATTCATTTACTAGCTATAAAGAACATTCTGTAATCATATAGGGATACTTATAATTGAGTAGGATCCTAACTGAAGCGTTGGCGTTCAAATTTACAGAAAATAATGAAAAGTGAAGCAAGATGTTAAATTTGAAATTCTTTCATGAAGTTGCGTACCGTATAACCGTATACTAAATGTACCGTATACCGTACATTTAGTATTACCACGCTAATTTAAAATACAATGTATATCAATTTTTCTTCATATTGCTTAGAAAAGTATTTGCTGACAAACAAGAATCAAGTATATTTATGTTTTAAAGTACGACTTTATTTTTGCTACAATTGTAGGTAGTGTATATGAAAACATAAAATACCATATATAAATATATAGTTTATACAAAAAAGAATATCTCATATGTGTCTATTCCACATTTAAGTGTTTGCAACATAAATAGCTTGTGTTTGTATATAACGTGTGTTTATCAACTCGTCTGTCTATTTAATTTACGAAAATGTGACATATCTGTATTGCAAACTTGTAGGCTTAGAAAGAAAGAGTTTAGTAACAATGTTGATAACTTCGTGGTGGAATAGAGTGTTGTTTTCAACAGTGATGTCAATATTTTTTGAATTGAGTTTCTTGAAGGCGATCCGATTAATATAAAAAGGATATTATGTGTGAGAGTTTAAACTATCTATAAGTCCATGCTAGCCTCTCTAGTTTAATTTGTTTTATTTTAGAGTCTTTTGATCATGTATATCACAAGTTAGTATAAATAAGTAAAGCATATAATGAGCCCTGTGATCAAGTAATTCAAGTCATAGAGTTCTAACCGACGCTGAGGAGGCACGAAAATCCGGGTAATGCTGTAGGGCATCTTTTCTGAGAATTCATCCGTCTATAGAATACAATGCTAAAATTATATTTAGATCAAAAGTCTAGTTTCTACCTACTATCTGAGAAAAATGTTGAATTAGGACGGTTTTTTGCAGGTTATGTAGAATTGTAACAATTTTAACTCTAATGCTATATTGACCAAACTTAAAAGAAAACATGGTCTGTTGATAAGAAAATCAAAGACCCAGTTAAGACCACAGTGTATACCAAACGCTATTTCCTTTTCTCTTAGAGCTCATACACCAAAATCAGTTGAAGTATAAGTTGAAGTTGTGCCTCTTTGGAGAAGAAAACAATGTTATTCAAATAGTGTGTTTGAAATCCTATGAATATATTTTGTTAAACATTTGCAACAATTGAGTCGTATGTGCGAAGAAAAGTCTATGTTATATTTTGCGTGTATTGAGATAAACGTTAAGGAAGTTAAACCTATTCCGAAGTGACTGAATAACGCGGAACGGAGTAACATGTCTTTTGTCCATACATCCAAAACAATGAATAAGCGCACGCTCACTCATGGAAATTATACGTAACATAGATTTTGGTCCACTGTTTTTTGAATAATGTCCCTCCACAAATTTCTAAAAATCGAACGTATTTGTTCCAATATACTCAAACAACTTGCAAATACATATCAAGGGCATATAAGATATTTTTTTCGTAAATACCTACACTTACATAAAAATGTCACAAAAACATTTTTTCGCGCATAAGCCTGAATTAGCTAAATATGGTAAGCAAAACTAATGGGTTTTGGTTCTGTGCTTTCGATCTGTTTTCCTTTTGTAAAATGACGTTAATTTTGTTGTGCGTTTAAATTGGGTAGAGAAGGTGCTGCTTAGGTATTCATTCAATAGATAAATTATTATAAATGTCAAGGTTAGGCGTCAAAATATTATTATTGTTGTTGTTATTGTTATTATGATTATTATTACTGTTAACTAAGAAATTGGTTATTATATCTAAGTAATTTACACTCCTGTGTGATCCTTAGTAACTTATGTTACGTTAGTTTTAACAATATTTTGCTGACGAAATATTTTTAAGTAGCTAACTTCGGTTTGTTCAACAGGTGAGAATCAATTTATTGGAAAATGATGTCTTCGAAATTCTACAGTTCTATGATAATATATTTTACTGAAGTGTTAATCACAGAAATTGTTCATTTGGTCATTTGGTTGTTTATTAAAGGAGATCACAATCAACATTCATTTTATTTTTCCTAGTGTGTTAAAGATATATTCTTATACTTTTAATGGTCCTATAAATAGACACAATTAACACCATCTTTGTAAACTGCGTTTTGATGAGTACCTAAAATGTATTAGAATTCATTACTCTTTTGAATAAACAAACGTTTTACGATCATACAACTGAACAAATATTTTAGTCATCAATGCGAATTCAAGTTTCATCTTAATATTTTACAGGTATAATCAAAAGTTAATATAGAGTAACACTTTTATTTACATTGAGAGTGCTCCACTGAGAACACTGACATTGAGAGTGATGCAACGCGGATACGTCGTCTTATAACTGAACCCCTATTGTCTAAATGTGATGTTGCTTCGGCAGTATCGTTCTTTACAGACAAAGCAGAAAGAGATATAAATCCAATATTTCTCCTACTGCCCCAGGCTTCCAGCTGATTATACGAAGCAAATATTTACTGTAATAAAAACAAACTAATAAAGTGTGATCTGATAATTCAGACATCAGACATTCCTATTTGATATGTGTGATCTTGCTTGATTTGAAAGAATTTTTACAGGGATATAATTTTTCTTTCATATTTTATATATCCTATATAGACCTGTAGCCTAAATGAATATAATAAAGCGAACTAAAATATTATGCTGACTACAATTATGTACTAATGTGAAAAGAGACAGTTCGATTTTTGTACGACTAGGGAAGAAAAAAAATAACTGGTCCTGTAGACCAGTTCTACAAAAACGAATATCGACACCTTCATACAGTACAAAAGATAAAGATACAGCATATTATAAATATTTTTGAAATTATTTGGCTCACCTTATATTATTTTCAAACGGTTGCTTATTTTCCGAAATTACGCAAAATTGACCTGCCATATTTTAATAACATATGACGAAGTCCTCGTTAAGCTGGACGTCTGGTAACTCTAACACTTTAATCACACGCAATTTCATGTTTCTAGCTCTAACCGCTGCTATTGAAAAAAAAATACTAACATAATTTGTATTGTTTAATTCAACGAGTTCTAGTTGTGGAGTAAATAACATTTCCATGAGCTATATAGTTGACTATTCTACCCCGCGAATAGACAGTGTTCCGGATGGGACAAACATCTAAGCTCTAAGCTTCCCTAGTCGGACATAATCAACTCTGAACTTTCCCCTTTTATTGTCATGAAATGCTGCTTTTCCACCAATGATATCAAGGATCCTTTGGAGACAATGTCAGTTGACTATTTATCATTAGTTGGGTCTCCTTTTGCCTGTTACGTGCCACAGATTTTGAGACGCTAGACGTTCATATCAGGGGAAAGATAATGAGGTACTTCCCAAAGCTTTGAGGCTCTTCTCACCACAAAGAGTTTGCTTCCATCCTATTCCTTTAGTGGAGTTTCTTCACTTTCCCTCGTCTCGAAAACTTACGCAAAAAAAGAAAGCATGACTCGATGGTCTATCTATCTATGTGACATGTTTGCAGCACCAACTCCAACAATGTGGAAAACATTAGAAGACTCCCAGACTATTGGAAATAGTAGACAATCGCGAACAATGGTGTCGTATTATGTACATTCAGGGCGGAGAGACCTATCATTTTTTGTCTTCTCTAAAATGCTTAATTGATTCTTATATATATATAAATAATTTCCCGTTTCCAGTCTTCATTTCGTCCTCAACATTTTCTAGACTTCCTTCTAACAAATTGAGACCATCAAGCACATTTCTTTTAGGTCTTGTAGGCCAATTACGTGTGCAGCTAAAACACAGAACAATTCGCGTAAGTAATTAAATACTCATTCGAAACGTTCTGCTATTAATCGAGGAAGGTAGATGTTCTGAACAGAAGACAAAAATCTAAATTTAGTTCACAGATCAAATAAAGACATTGCAGCTACTAATACTTTGGAAGGCCATGTTTACTGAGTGAAATCTAGTCATATTACATATGTACTAGACATTGCTGTTACTTGATTTACATGCCAGAGACTTACATATTAAAACGTTAGCACGTCCAGAATTTGTTACACAACATTATATTAAAATTACAGTGCAAGAAGAAAACACAAATAACTATTTGAGTTACACTAAAGTTATCAACTATATGCTAAGTGTTAACAATGACACAGAGAAAGATTCTAATGGAAGAATTAAATGGTATTTATCATTTTGACGTAATTTGTAAAATATAGTAGGACCTGCAACGACACTATCGCACATTCTATTACAGCAACATATATCGTACTCCTAGATATAAACAGACATAACTTGAATTTTACTATTCGATAAATACTAGCTTGGACCACCTGTGAATATTAGAGTTGCGCTTGAGGGAGGATGGGAGGATTTTGCTCTAGGAGTCATTGTGGAGTAATGAAGAGAAACAGAACACTAACATGTTGCACAAATGAGACCTTTATCTTTCCTTCCATTATTGACAGAAGTACATTAAAATAAACACGTACACAACGAATATACGGCCTTTTAAGTTGACCTCTGCAATATCTCACCATAGCATATCAAAGTTCCAACTTATTTGGGGGATGATCTCTAATAGATTATGATGAAGATATATGGCAATAAAAACGAAATTAAAATGTGAAACTTCATGTCTACATTGTCTAGAACATGATGAAAAGTACACGAATATGTATGTACATATTTCCACCACTTCCGTAAATATTTGTTACAATGTCCACTTTGGCGACATATGTTTGAAAGCGCCGGTTTCTCGCCCTTGTCTGATAATAAATTATACACCAATTGAATGCTAAATGACTTACGTTTTGAGTGAAATAAGAAAATACTTCTTTAACGTATATCGTACATTTTGTTGAAAATGAACTGAACACATGCAGCTCATTTAGAACAGCTTTTTCTTCGCATTCGGAATGTCCTGGATTCGAGCCCCAGAGCAGCCATATTGTCTGAGGACTATCCTCAGATGGGTGGTGTTATGCAATAATCAGTCAACCCACAATATGAAAAAATGAGTTAACGCTGCTGGAGGACTCTGAAATATGCAAATAAAATACTAAAAAATCAATATTAAGAGTTCCAATGTTACTGCAATCTAAAGAGAGAAAAGTGAACCCATATAAGGTAATATTTTGAGGTTGAGATCTGCAAAAACCGAATTGTGCTAAAATATGGAGCTACCTAGTTAACCAACATGCAGGGAAAGCGAAGTCACTCTGCAACAATCAGCAAGAGTCACCATTTTCAGTTTTACCGTCACTAGGTTACTTCATGTTCCTGTGAGCCATATACTTTAAGGTAACTTTTCATATTATTGTATCAAGTAACTGTCTCAATACTGATTGAATTTGACCAATATTACAAGTACATTTTTTT
>JAGDQP010064939.1:560-11493 GCA_022664845.1 Lepisma saccharinum | reverse complement strand
CACAATTGCGAGTGGCGTTTCTTTATGGATTCAAACTGGGGCATTCTGTACAGCAAGCCGCAAAAGCATTAACATTGCACTTGGGGCAGGAATAGCGAATGAACGCACTATTCGTCGTTGGTTTGCCAAATTTTGTTTGGCGACACAACATTGCAAAATGAGCCCCGTGGACACCGACTAATATCGTGTTCGGATGAGCTGTTCAGCAGAATTTCGGAAAAGTATTCGTGCCACTGCAGACCAGTTAGGCATACACCATACCACTGTCAGTAGACGGCTCCGGGCTAACGACAACGTGGAAAGGTTGAACTCATGGGTGTCACATGAGTTGACACCGTTCAACAAGAATAGCCGTCTGCATGTGTTCAGTTCTCTGAGTGTAAGGCATAAACGGGAAGGTTTGCTCCATCGGATTGTCAGTTAAGGCGAAAAAAAAGGATCTGCTATGACAGTCGTTAACGGTCACGACAATGGTTGTATCGTCATTAATGTCCAGCCCGCTGTCCTAAACCATTTCTCTACCGACGGAAGATATCGTTGATGGTCTATTGTGGGAGTGATCTATCATATCTTTCTCAGGGTAGGTGAAACCACCACTGCAGGTAATGCAGATTACTACAGTGCTGAACTCCATGAAATAAGCTGCAAACTTGTGCTCAAGCATCCACCAATGGTCAACAGACATGGTGTCCTCTTGTTGCATGACAATGCTCGCCCAGACATCGTGGTAAGAACGGTGCAGACTAGCCATGAGTTGCAATATGAAACCCTTCATCACCACCGTATTCCTCTGATGTCTCTCCCACTGACTGTCACCTCTTCCGGCATCTCGATCACTTCTTGGCCTGAAGACCTTTCTTGATGATCGGGAGGTGTAACATGAAGATGAGGAATTCTTTGTATCTCAGACTCCATATTTATTTAATCACGAAATCCAATCGTTGGCTGAAGGATGACGACAGTATGTAGATGCAGATGGCGACTACTTTGATTAACCAGGTAATCAAAGTTAGGTCAAAATTTGGTTGAACCTAGAAGTAATCGCATTATAATTTCTGTTAGTGGTTTCTTATGAAACAATACTTTAAAAAGAGCGATTGTGAAAAGTCTACCACTCTCCGAACCGGTGTAGGGTCGCTATGGCGATATTTTAAATATGGCCGCCACGCGCTCCTTGTATGTAAAATGTATGTCTGTTTTGGCCAATTCTTTCCTTGAATCTGTAGTCCTAGCATCAATAATCATCTAAAAGTGTTCTTGATGAGTTAATAAGTATTTCTTGGGTTGGTATTATCATTTACACTGAAAATATCGCGATGTATTGTTCATGCATTTAATAATTAATTATATAAATCTCACTTAAACTTGACTACTTTTAAAATTTTCGTTCATTTTTTTCATTTATGCTTATAATTTGCTATGTTTAAAGTAAGTTGAAGATACTCTTGAATATGAGACTTCTAAAATGAGCTTAATACGAAATAATTTTACAACAACATATGTTGTTAATGGGAACCACATATAAGAAACTATCCTTTAGTTAACTACATGGAACTATGAATAGCAAAAAAGAGATACGTATATTATGATCGATCTATTACTGTTTCAACCAATATTTTAATGAAAGTTATTTCTTGTATCGTAACCAGCTGCTTAATATGAACTAATTAACTAACAAAATAACTAACCATGGCATATGGAATTAACAAGTTCATCGCCGCAGTAACAAATGCCCGCCATTGGATTCTGCCCTAGACAAGTTCAAAGCAGTTTTCATCTTGCACATCTGCCTCCTGAAGATTCCTTCTAATATCGTCATCCCAACGACGCCTGGTACTTTCCAACGGCCTCTTCTCTTCCGTCTTACCAACCACGGTAGAATATAATATCAGCTTTTCTCCCACAGGAGCTATATGGCCTTCCCATCTGATCCGTCGTGATTTCAGTATTCTTATAATTTAGGTGAATATTAAATCATCCACATACACAGACAATTGCTTCAATTTATTCAGTGTTAGTACCGTAGATCGGGGTAACTTTGTCCACCCGGGTAATTTTGTACAGTAAATAAGATTTTTTGAATAATTGCAACGCAGTGAGAATTTACCATAGACAGAGCAGTTAACTGCAGACATTCTGGAATGTTTACATACTGCTAAGTACGATCCCAAACATTTATAAAAAAAATAGTTTGCTTAATAACTACTTAACGCATGCAAATTTGGCCTTGGTACTTTCCTGAAGGCTCGCCTTTATTTTTTATGGTAAGGAATGTTACTGGGACGAAACTCATGAATTAATTATGTTTGCAAAATATTGCATACTTTGTTTTCTAAAATTAATTTTCGTTTCCTTCAGCCTAGTTGGGGTAACGGAACTCGAACCCGGTATGAATGCAGTATGAAATGATAATTTCAACATTTACCAACACAAGGTTTATTGTGAAAAAGGTAATAACATCTATTCTTTCATACTACCTGATAGCAGAAAGATTCCTCAACCAAATTCTCCGCCTGAGTGGAGTGCCTGGGCCTCGCAAGCAGCAATGAAGAGTTGGGAGACTGTCTAGGCGAAAGGAACATTCCATATACACAGAGAATTGGCCGTGCCGTGGTGTGTAGCATACCTAGCCGGCAACTGGGAGATCCGGGTTCGAGTCCCGGTCGCGGCGGCTGTCAGTTTTCTGTGTTAATTTCAACTATAGCATTTGTTAAGCACGTTTTGGATAGAGACACATGTGGAGTATCGCTATCTTGCTGGACTTCTAATTTGAAAACCTGGGTTCAATTCCCAAACAGCCAGTTTCTTTTTCACTTACACTAAAGTATTCAGAGATTCATCTCCGTTGTGGAGACTTACGAAGCATCCCTGGTCACAATCCAAGTAAACAGTATGTGTGTTGTTTAGCATAATGATAATATACGTTTAATGTTTTTCATTGGTCTTTCTCTCTTCCTCTCTTTCTTGATGCATTGATATCGTGTCTTCGCAGCTTCTTTCTCTTCTTCTTCTTCTTCTCCCTCTCTCTACTCATGCTTATTTATTCTGTTACTTTACACATACACTCTCTGTGCATGTTCCACAGTTAAATCCGGGCTACTTTCTCTTTTTCTTCCTCTCCCTCTCCCTCTATTCATCTTTATTTTCTCTCTTACGTTACACACACTCTCTCTCTATTTTTGCATGTTCCAGAGCCAACTCCGGGCCACTTTCGATGATGCAGCGATAGGGCCTGACCCAAACATAAGTGACCGCGTAACCCGATTGGCCCGGTCTGGATAATCTGTTTAACTGGGAATTACGGCGTCGTATTTTTCGTGTTCTCTGGGTAACATCCGATCCTGGTCACCCCTGAAACAAACTGTTCAAACGCAATTAAATAATTAAAATCTCTCCTTCATCCTCCGGGTTATCAGATCTACATCGAATCATCGCGTCAGAATGAGTTCGAATCTTAAACCTGATGACACAGTCCAAAACCTGACCAGCATCCCCCGACAGCCGGTGACCCGTTTCAACTCTGCCGTGTTCATTCCATCTGTGCGACTTGTTATACACACTAGTTCATTAGTGTTGTAATTATTAAAACGTATATTCACAATCGGTGGAATCTAGAGTGGCATGTTAGGAACATATATAGTTTAAGATATGAATAGTAAATTTCCCCATTTTCCGCTATCTCAAGAGAATAATTATTTTAAATTAATTTATCAAACAATTCGTGTCCATCCTATAATTTAGTTTCTGAACATACCATTCAATTTGTTTCTTTTTTCACTTTCAAAATGTGCAACATGTAATTTCTGCTATGCGTGGGAACATGCGAATATTCCTTTTGAACATTTGTAAATTTTCATTTTGATACAGTTTGGAATTCTAAGCTTGGCTCTTTCTGATAGACATTAAGCAAAAAAATTATCATCTATTCATGTTCTTTGTATGCTCAATTTACATTAGTAGTCTGGAATGGAAGGTATGGTCTACGATATCTACTGAGTTTCTTGCAATCAGTGATTCAGCCAGACCCCGGCCTCTGTGGGTGGTGTCAGCCCCAAATTATCGAGAGCATCCCAAACTTTATTATTTTTTCGCGGTCAAAATTTAAAAGAAACATTGCAAAGCTCCCTACATTCTCCCAATTTGACTTTACACCCCCCCAAAAAAAACTGAAACTCCTGGCGGAATCTCTGATTACAATGTGTTCCGAATCAGTAGGTTCAAAGAGCCTCACCGGGTTTGCAACCGAACCACGCGCAAACAAAGCATGTGTGTTGCACTTTTAACATTATCCGAGATGTGTCTCATAACTCTGCAATTATACTGGAAATCATGAGTATTTCTTTGCGAGGGGTTCGGTTGCCAATTCTGTGGGGCTCATTGAACTTACTGGATCGGAATACATTGAAATCAGGTATTCAGCCAGGATTTCAGATTGGAAGGGATGTCAAGTCAACATTGGGAGGGTGTAGGTAGTTGTGCTCTGTACCTATCAACTTTTGACCATAAAAATGTTAGCTTTGCGGTAGTTCCGAAGATTTGGGGTTGACACCCCCAACAGTGGCTGGGGTCTAGCACAATCACTGATTGTAACAAACTCAGTAGATACCCACTAGATACTTTCTATTCCAGACTACTAATGTAAACTGAACATAAAAATAAAATGAATGCATGATCATATCTATCAGAAAGAGCCAAGATTACATATGCAAACTGTATCAAAATGAAAAGTTACAAATGCTCAAAAGCAAAATTAGCATGTTCTTATCGGCATAGCACACTTTCCATGTTACACATTCCCAACATGAAAGAAGGAAAACATTTAAAAGTATGTTGATAAATAATAGAATGGAAACTAATTTTGTGCCAAACTAATATAAAAATAATTGTTCTCTGAAAATTGCAAAAATGGTGACCATTTTTACTCATATCTTAAGAACTATCTGTTCTAGACATGCCATTATATATTCCACGTACTGCGAATATAACTTTCTAACAATTACAACACTAATGAACTAGTGTTTATAACAACCCGCACAGATAGAATGAACACGGCAGAGTTGAAACGGGTCCCCGGCTGTCGGGGGATACTGGTCAGATTTTCGAGTGTCATCAGGTTTAATATTCGAACGCATTCTGACGCGGTAATTCGATTTAGATCTGATAACCCGGAGGATGAAGGAGGTATTTTAATTATTTAATTACGTTTGAACAGTGTTTCTTTCAGGGCTGAGTAGGATCGGAGATGTTACCCAGAGAACAAGAAAAATACGATCCCGAAATTCCCAGTTAAATAGATTTTCCAGACCGGGTCAATCTTGTTACCGGGTCACTTATGTTTGGGTCAGGCCCTATCGCTGCATCATCGAAAGTGGCCCGGAGTTGGCTCTGGAACATGCAAAAGTAGAGAGAGAGTGTGTGTAACGTAAGAGAGAAAATAAAGATGAATAGAGGGAGAGGGAGAGGAAGAGAAAGAGAAAGAAGCAACGAAGACACGATAACAATACATCAAGAAAGAGAGGAAGAGAGAAAGACCAATGTAAATCATGAAAAGTATATTATCCTTATGCTAAAGAGCAGACACTGTTAACTCTGATTCTCGCCAGTGATGCATCGTAAGTTCTCCAGCGGGAGATGAAGATCTCTTTGAATACTTCACTTTATGCGAAAAAGAAACTGGCTGGTAGAGAATCGAACCTAGGTTTTCAAATTAGCAGTCCAGCGCGGTATACTCCACAGGTGACTATACTCAAAACGAGCCAATATTCGTAAATCGTCTTCCTCTCTATAATGACTGAAGTATTTGATTACACAGTCTGAAGAATTCTCGTTTTGTATGAGAAGTTATGATTAGATCCTTCACGATCACATTATAAAAAACCTGACTTGAACAGGGTTTGAACCTATGATGGTTTCCTTTATTACTGGACAGTCCAGTACTTTTTTCTACTAAATTTTGCCAACTAAAGTCAGAAACCATGAATTACTAAGTTACTGTTTGGAAAATGCCAACTTTCGTCCTGTAAATTGTTTAAACGAAAGTGCACGCTAAAATTTCATTATTCAAAGACTTCTAGACAAATTAATGCCCACTAATATCCGAAATAACGAAACTCCAGGAAATATGAAAGAAACAATAACATTTTATGCAGTTTTTCTTCGCCGTGGTAGTTCAAAGTCACGCTTATGTTATTAAGTATTATTACAATTATTATTATTGCAGTGAAACGTCCGATAAGTGACAGTTTTATATTCCTTGTAGAACAGCATTGAATATTATGGAAGTAAACTCAGTCAATGCTGTACTATATGAAAAAGAACACTGACAGCTTGATAATGTTTTCTTTTAAAGTTAAATTATTTCTATAGCGGACGTCTGCAAATCTTTCTGCATAAAATAGTTTCAGATGTGAGTAATATTCCTATCAGGAAGACAAATGATGACTTTATTTCCAATCCCCCCTCCAATTATTGTCCATCATCAGTAACAATATTGTTACAAAGTACCTAAATCAACCCCTGAGCACCAAAACATATCACCAGTTCTGGGAAAGTGGGCTCATTTTGTTTTCACGAACCACTTGACCTGGCTCCCGTCTAAGGAGAGCGCGCATAGAAACAATGTGGAATAAAAAGATAACAGCACTTGTGTGTAAACAGCACTCTTGCGTATGTCCGCCGCTAACCGGGGTCTCGTCCCCCCCACCCCGCGGCTCATTCCGACCAGCACCCTTCGGACTCATCGTGTCCCCCTTGCACACCTAGCTTCCTCGGTGTGCATCCTGCCCTGGTGGGTTTATATATATCCTTGCTTTTAGTAGCTAAAGTCTACGTTACCATAGTAACTTTTTGTTCACTAATTTTACTGTATATAATCTACGAAAAATGCAAGAAATCAGTTATTAATAATAAATTTGTACTTATAAAAATACATTTTGAAAGAAAAAAGAAAGGGAAAAAATGTTGCCCCCCACCCCGGGATTGGAACCCGGAACCTTTGAATTAGTTTCACCATGCGTTGTTAACCAGAAAACCAAACTGCCAGCTGGGAAAAAGCGATTGACAGTGTTAGTTTTAATTCGTGCTCTGCGAGTGCGCGAGAGTGAGCTACTCCTTCTTTCCATGTTGACCCTCTTTAGGCGAGAGCCTGGTCAATTATTACTAGTTCGTAAAAAAAATCTGCAAAGTGGAGTTCGAATACTTCTGTTCAATAAACCCCACGAACTTGAACATATGATTGGACATTTCTTAACACTTCAGTATTTGTTTATTGAAGTCCTATATTTGTAGTATGGTGACCCAGTATATGTAGATATAATCTCGAATAACAAATATTGTGTTGGCATTATACAGAATATTTAATTGCACTTGAATTGATGTTTTACTTTTTGACTTCCAGCAAAAGATTCTACCTTCACTGCTAAGTTGTCACATCAACGAACAATAATATCACTATGTTTCTATCTTTGTCACGCCACACACATATCTTTTACACAGCGCCAATCTCGCGAATCATTCTTTGGAGATAAAGCTCGTGTTCCATTTTCTCTTCCGTTTCCAGAATAAAGGACAGTGCGTGCATACATCAGATTGAGTTACCGCCCATACAATTCATTTTATCTTATCTTATGCATAAAATTGAATTTAAATTTAATTTTGAATTTACTTTTAAGGTCTTTAGGCAACTTTGGCTCAGACCGGATGAATGATGATAGAATTAATTTTTGGAATGAAGAAAGTGGGAGAAACGGGAGAACACCGAGAAAACGCACGCATACGCATGGGAGGAATTATGGGGCATTGCCCCTCAATCATTTCTAAGTTACTTTAAATGTTTTATTAAACGATGGCTTTGTAATTTGTTATCCATAAAATAAATTGTATTGCCTGCCCCAGGGTATCTCTACAAAATCCGCCCATGAGCACACGGGGTTTGTCCACCACAAAGCGCACATAGCATGAGCAGATATCGATCCAACACAGCGTTTCTAAACCTTTTTCAAGCCCCGACCCTCTTGTAGAGTTCCTTTTGCTCGGCGACCCCAGTAGTAATTTTCTTGTTTGTAATAAGCGGATTTATTTAACGTTGTATTAAATATCCTCATGAAGGCTTCAACACACACACGCACACACATACACATACACACACACGTGCGCGTGCGGTTTTATAGGCAATTGTAGAAAATTTCATGGAAATATCTGGAAAACTTTCGATTTTACCGGTCTGTTTCTCAGTTACACGAAATAATAAAGGTAAATGTAAAGCTATCCCCTGTGCGATACACACGCGCCGTGAAAGGAACATCGGGGATGTGGAGGTAGCGCTCCAAATATTCTCGACCTACGGTACGAAGTGAGGTAGTGTGGTCGGTCCCACGCTCAACCGCCTTTACCTTACCAAGGTACCCAAGGGGAACCAAGGACACTATGGTACTCAGTTGAATAGGACGCTCAGTGCACCGCAGAGCGCCAGGCATTGGAAGGATGGGTACCTAACTTTTTACTGAAAATGTATCACAAAAATTGAACAGGATATTTTGAAACTGGTAAATCAAAATAGGATCAGATTTCGCCCTAAACTAGTAAATATGTGCAATCTTTCGTAATGTTTTAAATATTTATGTCCTTTGTTTATTTTCTTTAATATTTGTTTTCCATTTGAAAACATGACAGTTGATTTTCGGTATTTTGTAATAAATATCCTAAATATAGTAGAGAAAAACTATTCAACTAACTACATTATCTTTAGTAATTAGGAAAACAAGTAAAATATAATATAATCTGTGCAATTTATTGGTTTCAGCTTACAAAACCCTAATTAAATTATTTTTTTCAACCTGTCTCGCGACCCCTCACACACAACACACGACCTCCTTGGGGATCGTGACCCCCAGCTTGAGAAACCCTGATCCAACTTATACATAAAGTCGGACGCTGTACTATATGTGGTTTTGCCGATTAAACTTGCTTGTTTATAGCGTTACACAAAATATTTACATACTTCTTGGTGCGCGTAAACATGGGTTCAAGTCCGTAGGGGACTATTGAAGAGAGTGGTTCGGAACAGACTTTAGACAAATATATATGCCAGGTCGTTAGGAGCTCAGCTGTTTGTTTAGTCGTTCGTAGCAATAACATAGCAATAATTGACAATATTTAAAAATGCTTTTGTCTTTGCGTACTACTTTAATTCTCTTCTTCATTATATAAACATTAGCAAATCAATTCAACCACCATTTGTCTTATTTTGAATGTAAACGCCATTTACAATTGGCAGAGAACGCAAATTTAACGTTCCGGTGTAGCTGGAAAATATGCGGTTCCGACGTAGTAAAACAACGTTGGAAAATATACGGTTTGATCCCATATTCATCAGCATCAAAAGTACTATAACCAAAAGCCTAAAAAACTTCGGCCATGAGAGCTACGCTGGGCAGTATTCAATGTAGGCAAATTCTATACTGCTAACATTATTGCAAGTTCATGTAGTTTCTTTCTTTCTTGTTACACAAAAGTTGAAAATGTGGAGATAATTTTGATGCTAGGCGACTTCAGTCAGTAAGTCCGTTTCGAAAATTTACCAAAAGCTACACTTTCGAGTAATATAGACATATGATGACAAATTCAATTCAATCCAGAAGGCACTTGCTGGAGTTGGAAACCTAATGGTTAAAGATTCGAATCGCCTGCAAGTGACGACTTTTTATACTTACAATAGAAAACTGTTAGAAGTTAAAATTTGTATTATGCTCAACTTGCACGAAGTGTATTAGAACTTTAAATTGTAGTTTTAACTTCCCCATTTGCTAATGACATTTTCTTGTGTATGATGTTAGCTTCGTTCAGGCTGGTCTACGTTAAAATAAAGGTTGTGTGTAGAGCAACAACGGATTTCCGTTGTTGCTTTAAGTTTTTAACATCGAGGGTTAATTTGCTAGAGCAACGATGGAACATATTCTACTCTCGCGTAGCTTGAACTCGAAGTAACAGCGACAACCGCCCAGCCCGGCAGTTGCAGTTTGTTCTTGTGGATAAAGCGTCAGGAACTCTTGCGTCGACCTTTTGCATATATAATTTTTTAAAAGAAAATTAAAGTGTTTTTCGTTTTTTATGTAAATACATAAAATGAAATTTAATAAAAGTTGTGATTTATAATTTTAAAAGAGGCCACTAAAAACTAGGATGTATGTACACCCACCAGGGCAGGATGCCGAGCGACAGCCAGGTGTGCAAGGAGGAAGGGAGCGTTCGAAGGTAGCTGGGCGGCTTTAGCCCCGGGAGGGGAAACGCAGCCCCATATTAGCGGTAGGTATAAGCAAATGTGCTGTATACTCAAAAATTCTGTTTACGCAAAGTTTTGTGCCGTCCTGTCACGTCGTTGCTCTTGCAATTTAATCTTCGATGTTAATAGCTTAAAGCAAAGACGGAAAACCGTCGTTGCTCTAGACACGTCCTAAAATAAAAGACAATAAATGATCGTATCTTAATGTGGCAATACTTACCCTAAACTGGATTTTCCTAAAACTGCCAGAATATATTCATCTCATAATTCGACATGGCAAAAAGGACATGCATACACATGTGTTTACTTACCACACAATACATACAGGCAAAATGTAATACATGCATTCAATGTTACATTTTCCTCGCACTTGAACTTAGTAATACATTGCTTCTGTTTTTGTTGGGAAGATAGAGTAGTGGAAACGCGCTGGGCATTTCAATACGAAAGCAAGTCAACCTAGGTTCAAAACCTGCTTAAGCTAAAGACTTTTACAAAGAGATCGTAAATAATCTAATCATAACTTCTCATACTAAACGGAAAATATTTCCGACTGTAGAATGAAACACCTGAGTCATTATAGAGAGGAAGACGATTTACAAATGTTAGTTTGAAAAATCCATAAAAACATAAGAATTAGTTATGAGGTCATAG
>JAGDQP010064938.1:0-11493 GCA_022664845.1 Lepisma saccharinum | reverse complement strand
ACTGCCAACTTTTCCTGAATGAAAACTTCGAATATTATTTTGTTTCCTTGTTTCATTCTGTAATGCTTATCATTTGAAAAC
This sequence comes from Lepisma saccharinum, assembly GCA_022664845.1. Classification (NCBI taxonomy): domain Eukaryota; kingdom Metazoa; phylum Arthropoda; class Insecta; order Zygentoma; family Lepismatidae; genus Lepisma; species Lepisma saccharinum. Next base: position 11,412 of record JAGDQP010064938.1, on the reverse strand, counting down.
GTCACATCCCAAAAATCTGAGGTGTAATCGAGTACAGTGAATTCATTTGTAGATTAAGTTGTATTGTGCTGTGTTGGGAGAGACTAGTATAAACTAGGACAAAATGACACTCGAACTAGAATCTAATAAAAAAGAGTCGAGGAGAGGAGATAATTACATTGAAGCAAAAAGTTCTTTCTCCTCTGAGTTGAATGAAGCCTCTGAATGTACGCGCAGGTAGCAGTAATTGATTAGAGAATATTATAATTCAATTACATGCTTGCCTGAGACCGAATCGAATAAGAAGATCGTCTTTCTCTAGAGGATTGGATGTAGCCATGGAGCCGAGAATTACGAGATCTCTCTATTTTTAAGAAAGAAACAGATTTCATTGAACCGATCAAGTGGCTTTCTTGTTAAATTTTCCGTTAAAACATAAAAGAAATCGCTGTTTGTCGTGAAATTCGATTGAGAGCCAGGTAAGTAAAGTTGAAGTACTCGATGGTTGCCCAGTGTTTGATACACAGTACGGTTTTCTTTCCTTCCGTTTCGAAAGTGTTGTTGATATCTGATCAAAAGACCTTTTCTTCACTAATTTGGTTCATGGTAATAACTCGTGAGGCGGTTTTCGGCAGTGTTAATGATTTATACATTAAAAGCCGGCTTAGGGAATTCACAAAATATATCTACCAAAACAAACAAACCTCTGTCTTGGTATTAAAATGTAACGGTTGACATTGTGTGACTTCATTTCCTCCACCATGCTTAGTCCCATTTCTTTTGCCTGTAATTGAAATAGGGCATTTATTGAACGAGAATGGTGCCGGGCTATTAATACTTATGAATATTCATGACCCAACATGGATTTTAATCCCTCCTAGGCAGGAGGATACAAACACAATTATTCAACTTTGTGTACTGTACGTACCTAATTATGCAGTTATACAAGAGCAGTGACCATATCTATATATCTGCAGATTTCTGTTTGTGTATTTTATGAAGCTTTCACAAACTTAATAATATGGATAATCAGAAGCTTTTTCTTTTAAATCTCAAAGGCCCAGAAACTGTTCTTCAAAATGAAAATTTCACATAAGTTTGCTGTATCAATAGCTAGACAAAATTGATAAAACTTTCTTCTCAAGGTCTGTCCTTTTAATGAAAATTAGTTTTCTCTCATGTCTTTAAAAAAAAAAATCCTTCCACGTACAATATTAACTGAAAATTATTTGCTGATACAGCTAAATTGATGAAAACATGAAATCACACAGGAATGTATTATCACACTCGAAAATCCAGCTCCAAACTTAACCGTCGTGTTCTCCCGCTATCGGCCGTACTGGTTTTTCAGCATTTCATCAGTCAAATGGTACCAAGACATACCTTGGCCGATAACTTCCTCTTTCCTGTTCTGCACCGGGAAACCATATTATACATAACAGGTTGATGCCATAGTTGCCTCGGGGTCATAAATTTACATTGAAGATGCAGGCTCCGTGGTGTAGTGACGAAAGCTGTAGACGTGGATTAGCGCTGGAGATCCTGCGCATCACGTGGTAATCTGATACATTTTCTAGGGTTCTTCTCAGTCTCATCAGGCGAACACTGGGACGCTACCTAGAATAGAGGCTTGTAACTTTCATATTTCTCTTAAGTGTCCGCTAATGGGATTCAGCCATCATGTTTTTGGAGACCATAGAGGTCTGCCCGGCCACAAATGTAAACTAAATATGAAATTCGCACGTTAGAATGCAGAGAGATTGCAGAAATCCATATGGAAATTTTTAAATGCACATGGAAAAAAAATTATATGGTTTTCTCAGCTGCGCAGTAGTAAAACATATACCCTCTTCCATACGAAGGACTTTTCTTGGTTTTCTTTTCATTCTGGAAGCCCACATTTTGTGGTGAATGTTTAACTTACCACAAGAGACTTCTGCGTATGGCAAGTGCTGGTACACGCCATATGAATAAGATGATCACAAGAAAACATTAAACTTTTTGTGGGATGAGAGCAGCTTCTAACAGATGTTGTCTTTCGAAAAACAGACCCTAGGATGTGCACCTTAATGAAAACGAAGAAAACAATGTAAACTTCTCCGAGAGAAGAGCAAAGATTAGAATGGGAACTACAAACAACAGTTGTATATTGTTTCCACACAGGATGGTAAACAACAGAGAAGGAAGGTGTTTTAATTCCCTCGTTCTTTAAAATAAGTTATATACCACGAAATACTTCGATGTTAATTGTGTTAGTTTGCGTGTACACTGTACAGTATATTGAGGTCGATAGTGATCATGATTAGTTTAATTGGGGACTATTTTAGGTCTCTTATCTGACCATTTATTTGATTCAGTTTTTTTGTTAAGAATTTGGTCTAGGTTTTCATTGTGTGAGAATGTGATATCTTTCAGAAGCGAATGGAGCGTTAAAAGAGGAGCATTTTCTCGGAAGGCGCTATTAAGATATTCTATAAATATGACATAATGGATATAGTAGTTTCAGCATTTTGCTGTTTTCAAGAACGAAGGAGATATATGCCTGACGTATTCAATACTGAAACCATGAGTCCTTACTATCTATTTGAACAAACAGTACAGAAATAGATTAAAAGAAAAATGAAACGCAAGTAATAGATGCTTGCGTTGGTATAGAAATAAAGTACTCTTAAAGATCTTCGACGCTACTAGCAATACCAAAAATCAACCACGTGAAATGCAGTAGCTTACATCTTGGAATCTAGCAGACCCTGGTTTATGATACAAGTGGCTTTTTGTTTCATTACTTTCGGTAAGATAATACAAAGATACGACAAAAAAAAAATCCGTTACTCAAGTAAATAGCCCCAGACCACGGATCCTAATAAACAAAAGGAGTCAAGTCAAACCTTTTAGAAAATTCTTATACGCGGATAGCGTAAGCTTTCATGAATCCAGGATGAACAATATTTTAATATGCTGAGAGATGAATGACTCTGTGATTCATTTCTACACCATGGACTTTATTTTTCCGTATCATGCAAATGAAAATGCAAATAGTGACCAATTTAGGTCGGGACACTAGTTTGTAGTAAGGACGTCACTTTTTTTTTATGCATTTCTCTGGACACGGGTGTTGCAACGATTCTTGTAAGATCCTGGCTAACAGTAAAAAAGTGTCATGCTTCCCGAAGGACACATAGAAGCAGATATGCACGTATAATATAATGTGTAATCTTGTGTGATACAACGAGACATCAGTTTTCGTAAAATGAGGAACGACTGCTGAATATGAAGTAGATCCACTGAAACAGGAATACGTGATGTCAGTCATTGATCAATAAAACTTACTGTAATATTTTACGAACATGGAGAAAATAGTTCTATATTTTTGTCATTGTGTCTATAACACGCTTACGTTATATTTCCATTGAAATCATTTTATTCTTTCTTTCCGGAGAAATGATAGCATTCGTAAAAAGAAATGTGTCGTTGAGGAGTGGAGACGCAGTGGAGTGACATCCGTATCTGCATTTACCAATCAAATTTGCATAATGTTCTGGGAAAGAAAAAGATGTTTCCGGATGAACTTCATCGACTTGAAATGCTGCAACATTATTCTATGCCAAATACGATACTATTTTCCTCACAATGGCTTATAAACTTATTATTCTCTCGCATTGATGTTATGGGATTTTTATTAACTCAAAGTTCACTATTATTCTGCAACCTAGTTAGTTAACAATTTCAATATTAAACTTTTGGAGTGAAACAAGTCGAACTTTAATGTTATTTTAATTCGTATACGGTTTATATTATTATTCAGGGGGTTGCAAAATAACACCGATAAAACCACCTCACGAGATTCCGTACGTGGAAATAAATATACTCGTATAAAGAAACAGACCATGGAGGGTGCACAAATGCTTCGTTTCGGGGCTGTAGGCTGCCGAAAGCGTGGGAAAATGAATTCTAGAGCTAGCTATTTCCAATACCATTAACAGTACTGAGATTTAATGGTACCCTCAAAGACATGAGACCTACTCTATCCAAAAATGCATATTTCGGGAATCCCTTGCGCACCAAATGTATAATTTTATAACTGTATTTGTGGATAGAGCAGATTTTAAGTTTTTTGTGAGAGTACCATGCCTCCTCAGTTTTACTGTTAATGGTATTGGAAATATCAAAGTTATATCAAACATCGGAATTGGGAGATACTATGCTTCAGTTAATCCGCATTGAACAAAAGAGAAAAGCAACATATCGGAAATAAGTATTGGTAGTACTCTAACATTGAAATATAATATGGAATTTTCTTTAATGAAATTTTCAGATGATGATCTACTGGAAAAAAAAAGTGTAGTGAAATCGTAATGCGTTTCTGCATTCACTGAAATTATGAAGTCAGAAGTATGTTGACATTTTGGTTCTTAATTTCAATATTTAAATTTGAATACTTTTCAAAACATCCCGTTAAATAATATAAACAAATATCATGTGATCTTTAACTTATTAGAAAGTAGGAAATGAGAGTTAACCATGTGTTCCGGTTCTCCGTGGGTAAAATATTCTTTCAGGGTGTGACCGGAGGTATGCGTAAAGAAGGCCAGAAAAACAGCCCGTTCTGTAAAACAGTGTAAGCAAATGGATGCTTTTTTGCACCTGCGTCGACGTTTTCTCCTGCCGCGTACTGAAAAACAAGCCGTCGTGTTCTTGAAAACGCGCTTTTCACAATGGATTTGTTTTATTTAAACACTGAGCTTGTATTTTTCAGCCAAGGTGTTGCCAGGCGTTCTTGAGTCAAGTTGCTGAGAGGTTTCCCTCCAAATGCAAAGAAAAGCACTGACAACCTAATTTTTCTTCCTTTTGCCCTCCTATCTAGAAGCCTGCCTTCTTTCCGTGCCGCAGAAACGCCGTGCATAAAAGGGTTATAAAACACACAAGTACCCTCCGGGAGATGTGCAGATATTCCTTCTGAGGGGGTTCTCCGAAACAAACATTGATTTCCACGTCTTCTTGTATTTATTTTTTATTTGTGGATCAACAAGTGAGCTGACAGCTATGGCATAAGCCATCACGTCTGATGAGGAATGCCGAGGGTAGCGGCAATGATCTTTGAGATGGCATCGCGTGCTGAAGCTGAGGGAGACCCTGAATAGCCTCAATCAGGACGACAGGTTGTGGGGATCGAACTTTGGTTCCTCCCTATTATCGGTCCGTAACGTTATGGGCTGGGTGGTCTTTTCGTATACTGTTGTTGTTTCGCGATTAGTAAGCACGGTATTACTAATCAAACAGACCGTCAGTATTCTACCTTTGTTCGTTTTCGCATAAATTTACAAGGACGTGAGTATGTTTCCAGTAGTATTGAAGTTGGTTTCATTTGTTAAAAATAATAATAGAACTTACTTCTTTCTTCAATGGCAATGGTTTAATGCCTCAGCATCTTTAATCAAGACGATTGTGCGAGCAGCAGGTGCCAAGTCAGGGAGCCTTGACGGTACCCACGCAGTCATTTTGCTGCATGAATTATTCATCGCGTCACAGCCTGAAATGTCGTAATAGAAGAAGCCTTTGAGTGTTCCCTGGGAGGGGCCAACGGATGACATGATGAATTCACCGCTCGAGACGCAAAGAAGAGAGGAAAGATGATCGCAGATTGATATTTCCCGTGATGCAGCGGGGAAGGGAGGAAGACGAAGACAAGAAAAGCTAGAGAAGAACTTTCAGGAACGAGAAAAACATTTGAGAAATGCTGTTTTTCTTCTCAGCTGAACAGTTGATAAAGCCGCAAATGGCAGCTCTTCGTCTCTTTCATGTATTTACTGTAGACCCGATTTGAGTTGGCATTCAGAAGAAAACACACCATTTTCTCAATCTAGTTCATTTGCAGATTGCTCTCCCTTTTTCATCGTTTTAAGACTGACCATGAGTTAAAATGAATTTATGATCATGAAATGACTTCAGATGTATTTGCTGACAGACATTCCTTTATACACAATATTTTATGTTAATTTAACCAGAGGCGACTAACGTGTGTCTTATCTGTGTGTTAAACTCAGATTTTTTGCAGAATTTTTCTTATTGTGAGATTTTTGCTGCTTCTCTAGGATGTAAAGAAAAATCGAAAATAGTCCTTTTGCTGCTAATGCGTAGGTAGATAAAATAGGGTGGATCCAAATTATGGGGGCAAAGGGGCAAACCTCTTAGGTGATTAACTGATTACTCACATCGTAACGTGAAAAAGTTCCTTTGAATGAATATAAAAAAATGCGTAGTTAGAGGGACACAAATAATGGCGTAAGACATGTCGAGTTAACAAACCACAGTGAAAATTGTACGGATTCGTGCAAAGTTTATGATTAAAGAATGTAGAACATAAGGAATATCAATGTTTATCTACTGTGCAATATGACCTTCTTGGCAATGAAATTGTTACGTGGGTATGTCCTGTATTCCCTCAAGAATATTCAGATTCACTTGTGTACAACTTGGTACGTTGCTGACCCAACTTATCTTGCGTCTTATTTGTTGAGATATTTGATCTCTGACTTTGTAATACCGAAGTATTATAAAGAACTCGACAATTTGGAAACGCGTTAATTTCTTGATCGCCAAGTCCAGCTAGGCTCCATATGGTTGTTGTGTAACACTGCAACCTTATCAACAAATGCAACTGCTTTATACATGATAGAGACCACGTTAATTTCTGATCTGACTCCATTTACAAGCCTATGATCTTAAAAGCAAGCGACCACACTGTTGTAGATTTTTTCACCCACAGAATGAATACCTCTAGGTTTGTCAACATCCGGTTAATTTATTACTCGATATATCTAGCAACTAACTCATTATTCCGATATTCAAAATCCGATCGATCATTCAAATATTTTTCATTGTTCGGATAACGGACTTTTTTTTTTTAATTTTATTTTAAGAAAGCTTCCTTAGCGTTCGTTCGTTTCTCGGATATCCGTTTATTTGATTATTTGGATAATTTTGACAGTCTAAACACTTTCTCGGCCAGTAAATTGCCCGTTTCTTTCTTCCATGCAGTTAAACAGCGGATAAGCTAGTACAGATGCTAGCTTTTGTACACGCAATATTTTCTGGCATTTCAGTACGTTAGCAATGGTCATTGAAAGGGATGTTGTAGCACAGATAACTATCTGTGGCTCTAGTCCTTTTGTGTTGCTTCTCCGTGATTGTAGTCAGCCTGGTTCGTCACGGTATTGGCATTGCGCAGTATACAAGTATTCGCTCTAAGCTGCATACTTCAATCATAAACGTTAGGCAAATAGATTTCTGAGTGTAACTTTGATTGTCATTTGCTAAACCCAAACATCTTAAGGTATTATTTGTCGAGATATTACGTCGTTTGTAACGATACTTTGACATATTTTGGTGTTCTAACTCCAAATCTGCGCATGTTATGATTTTTCTTTAAAATTAACTCTTTCTTTTTAAGGAGCAATTCACTAGTCATTTGATGACAATACTTTAAAACAACTTGTATATTTTATTATGTTAGGTTATGCTATTTTATTTTGGCAGTTTTTTTTTTTGTTTTTTAATCGTGTAGCATTCGTTGTGGGAGGAGCAAGATATTTTCAATTTTTCTGTATAGATTGACAGGTAATTTCCATATTTCCAGATGTAATTATTCAAGATCGAATTTATAATGAACATCTGGCAAAGTGCTGCCTGCATCTGTTCGTAATGCATAATACAAAATCGCCTCTCATTTGTTCGTTGTTTAGGATTACAGCTAACAAAACAGATGGTGATGTGGTTGAAATCAGCGACAGGAATATTAATTAAGGTATTTGAGCGAACAACATGTAAATAATTGTGTTTTTTCATTTGTTTAGATTCAGATCTCATTATTTACACAGCTTTGCGTATGAGTAATTTTGATATTAATTGGCAATATAGACCAGTTAATCCTGGATAAACAACTAAATATTCGGATAATATTTGTAACAAACAATAAATTGTAGTCTATAGAAAATAGCAACGAAGTCGGTAAGTTAATAAATGCGTTTGAATCGATAAATGTTGTTCACACCTGCTAGTGTCAGTGACCTAAAGAATGTATTTCGCCAAGCATAGTTTCAGGCGTCTATAGCTCAGGGACTGCTAAGATAAGTTGCGAACCACAATTTTTTTTATGACTTCGCCCTTTATGCAAGAAACTATGCAATAACTCAATCATAGTTAGTGTTTCAAAGAAAATAATCTTAACTTCGAAATGGTTGAATGTTCCATTTCATCATGCACAGATCAACTAAAATAGTAGGAAGCAAAGGCATAGTAGGGTTTCAAGCTTCTGAGCTTCTCGACTCTGTGCCCAAGTTCTCAAATAAAACTATCAAAAAAGTTGCAAGTAAAGGGAATATTCGGTGCAATTAACAAAATTTCTAGATGTTTTAAAAAGTATTGAGGATAGATAGATTAAATTGCAGGTGAAGAGTTTCTTCCTGGTTGTGTTGATGACAGTGCTTGATTAAGCTAAGGACGCCCTGGCTACAGACTCCGTTAGGCCCCCTGTGGCCGTGAGAGTTTACCTTTAGCGCGGCCCCTAAACGAGTGGAGACCCTAGACTGCAGCCCCGTTATCCCCCTTTCTCTGATCCGACTTTGCATGATGATAATTTAAGCAATCAGATGTTTGGTATTGGTGAACTTGAAAAGCCTTCTGTGAGCATGACATTGTTTTAAATACAATTATATCCGAGTTTCTTCGTTTTAATAAGTCATAATGCAAGATGGAAAGGTTTTTTCCTCTCCTCCTCCCTAAAGCAAGAGATGTACGACCAATTGTAATTCTTGGTACTAGTTAAATATGTGGAGACATTGCCTCTGTACACAATGAAGCATGTAAGAAGGTTCTCGGTTGGCAGTTTTATAAGAACTGACATTAGAAAAATTATCTGTTGATAATGTTAGTACTTTGTTGTTGTTTGTTACCATTGAAGACCCACACAGAAAAGGTTTTCATTTCCATAAGGCGTTTGAAATAGGGAAGACACGTAAATATGTTCCTTGTGTTGAGGTTAAGATTGCTGTATGTTTGATTTGTCCGAACATTTTAATATTTGCTCATTTGAAATTTTACTGAATGCCAATAATTTTCCCAACTGCGAAAATAATTGTTACCTATAAACAGTGTAGTTCATTAAATTATTCTTGATACTATGATGTTATCGCTGTGCTCATAATGTGAAATTACAGCATTTTATATATTTCTACTTTCAGACAACATGAAGCCAAAGAAGCCAATTGATCTTGCCGCTTTGAAAAACAAAGATGAGATCGAAGAAGCCCTAGATAACGAAGATGATGAAATGGATGACGATGAAGATGATGATGATGATGAGTCAGAACCGGATGACGAGGAAGAGGATGGCGATGAGGAGGAGGAGGAGGATTATGTGGAGGAAGATAAGTTAAGTAGTACGGTGTCTCCATCTTCATCACCAACCTCTGAGACGCCTAAAACTGGGGTACCAACTCCTGACCCGTACTTCACTCACTTCGATCCACGCATTGAACACCAGGCATTTAAGGAGGCCCAGCAGAGGTTGGAAGAAGCGCACCGCGAAAAAGTTACTAAAGTAAGTGTAACATTGCTAGGTCATGTGAAAATATGTCGATCTCAGTAAAGAGTAGATTTACATTTTCTTAGTAACTTATGGGATTATAGGATAACGCCAGCTAATATTGTTTGCTTATTCTTATGACATTACGTTGATTAGAATACGAGGTTATTCAAATATTACATAATCATTTATGGCGAAAGGGTTGAAGCTTTGCTTATTTTATCTGACAGTGGAGGAAAGTGATCAGAGCAATGTTGTTTTTTTTCGGACTACGAAATAGTGGTAAGAAATTTCCCAAGCCTTACGTAAGCACAAGAGGAGGGATTTAGGTATCTGCTTATTTTTGTTTACAAGGGGACAGGAGGTCTAAAATGACTATAAATGTGCTTAGGTAATACTTGAACGACCCCTAAAAATAAATAATCCAACAAGAAATTCGAATATAAACATTTTTAAAGTAACCAACAAGAGTGTCACCAATTGAAATTGGTGATGGGTTCACGATACTGTCTATACCTCGATACTACCGATACTTGCAAAGTAACGGTATCGGTCGATACTTCAACTAATGGAGTAGATACTTTTTTAGATATTTTTTAGACTGATATCTTTCTCTGAAAATAATCCCATGGTAAAACGTTAGGTCTATTACTTACATCTCCGTTAGGCCTCTTGAATTTGAATGTTATTTATGGTCTTTAGACTCAGGACAGAGTTAAATTTTACATTATAGGAAAGCAATACACTTACATTTTATTTATTAATGTATGTATTATTTAATACACTGAAAAATATTGTGAAAAAAGTAATGGAATATCAAATATCGATTATCAAGTATTGAAGGTTAGAAATAAATACCGGTCTTATCGAAAAATTCTGGTGTCAATCCATCTCTAGTTGTTGATATAAAATAAAATATATTTTTTTTAATAAAACGTATTTGCTTTACTCAGCTATTAATTTATTTTATCTTGAGTTTATAAAAGCAAAGCTTTGGTATGGAAAATATCATAAAATTCTGGAAGTGTAGAAGAAATTCATAGCAGCTTAAGAAATATTGAGTCCTGAGTGAAAGCGTTCTTGCACACTAAAAAATCGAGACAGGAAAGATCCGCTTTTACCCCACTCACCCCATCCTATATTTGCTTTTTTCGCACTCACTTTGCGTTATGTTGAAAAAAATACGCAGAGTAAGCAAAATACGAACAGTAATATTCTTTCTCTGAATATAATACTGCAGCGAAAAGATTCTTGAGTGTTCTAAAGAAAATTACTGTGAAGGAAGTATCCTAGTTTCACGTGTTTGGGAGAAGCCGACTAAAAATAAAAGATCGGTTGGTGAGAAATTTTATCATCCGTTAGTTCTTCGACGCCTGGCATGATCTCTGCTGCACCTAAATGAACCTCCTAGTCTCAAGTTTTACGGACAGCGGTTGAACTCTTTCTTCATTGTCAATTTTCCTGTCCCTCGTTGGCTTTCCAGCCACACACACGTATAGAGATACCCACATACCGTCATAAAATAAGAAGACTCACAATTTGTACTATCGGTCAAGTGTGCGTGAAAAAAGGGGAAATAACGTACCCATGAGGAATACAATGCTGATTTTGTGAGGTTTGAAACTACAAAACAACCGTCGACCCCTCAGTGACTTTTCAAACTACCATATACTTGAAATATGAATTGAAGCTTTCCTGGCGGCGAATATTATAGAGATGTTCTCGGGATATCAGCCAGGTGAAGTCCGACGATAGAGCCGACGTTTCAAGAACAGACATTGTTCTCATCTTCAGGGCAAGTGTACTGAGACCAGTTCAGGTGTACTATATATAGTAACGATAGGGGGCGG
>JAGDQP010064936.1:0-11494 GCA_022664845.1 Lepisma saccharinum | reverse complement strand
CGTATTTTAGAAATATTATATTCCTTTAGAACGCTAAATTGATAATTTCAAAACTTTTAAAAATTAACTAATATCAAAAGAAGTTTTAAATAATCTATTTTGAAATATAAAAAAATGTTTCCATCAAAGATCTTAACGTTTTAAATATTTTTCTTAATATTTACACTTTGAAATAGTGAATTTCAAGAGATTGCGTATAGAATTAATTAAAAATGCGTTTAAAACCTATTTTGAAACTATCTCCGTAAGAGACATTGGTTTTCTACTTGAAAATGAATTTATATCATTTGTAAAATATACTTTTATTTTTTTATTAGAGTGGCCAACAATAACTATATATTAAAACCTTAGAAAAAATAAAAAACCACACCAATTTCACACAGGAAGTTTCTTGACCTTGTGGCACCTACAAGTCACCATTTCTTGCGATGTATAACAAGACTGTTTTACAGTACTTATAACCAACAGTTCAAGAAACAAAACGAAAGGCGGGCGGCGAAAAGATTTAGAAGGGAGAAGGAAGAATACAGAGATCAGTGATCCGGATGGATGCGAAAGAAAAAAACTTGCATCCTTCGAGGACTTTGAACTTGTTGGATGTTACTTCTGTTATCCAGGTGAAGAAACGAAGTTCACACTCAAAGCAACTTTTGGAGAATCTCACAGGCACTTTCAGTGGATTTAGAAAATCGAAACACCGCCGTGCCGTCATGTACATGCAGAATGAAACAGAAATTCACACCCTTGCACACACGAGAACGTGGATGTTGATCATGGCTGGCCGTTCTGAATAAGCATCAATCGGCATTAGCGTGGTATGATATTTCGACATTCAATGCTATTCCTGAATCTGAAGAAAGTGTTGTATTTCAACCAGAAAACATACAAAAAGAAACTTGGCAGATGAAAATATTAAGTCTAGAGAAACATCAATGTACGTGTAAAGGTGATGTCATTGCGCGATATCCATCGACATTAGTCGATATAGTTCATAAGAGAGCCGTGTTTTTCTAAGTCTAGGAAGTGGAAAAATAACAGGTGATACATATAAAACTTCTACGCGCTTCATGTTTAAAGTCATTCTGTAATAAAAATACTGTCTATGTCGCTACATTCCATGTCTAACAAGTTGGGAAAGTGCATAATCGACATATGTATATTTCCGAATATAAGGTGCGCTTTTTCCCCATGTTTTGGCTGCTGGAAATCCGGGTGTGCCTTATATTCGTATAAAATGTAAAAATTCTTAGACTTAGTAGTATACCCTATATGTGGTAATTAGGAAACTCACATTCCACATTTGTAGCATTTGAATCGTCATATGTAAAAAAGTGATCTGTGACGAATTTTGAAAACAAAAATTGCTTTTGTGTGGCAATCAACAGGGTAGATACATAACCTGTGCCAGAAGGAGATATGTGACGCTGCTCCTCGTGGGTGAAAAAAGGGCACGTAGTTCGTGATAGATGCAAAAAAGGTGACATGTGTAACACATGTCACCTTTATGCACAGTTCGTAGAGTGGCACCCATGGAGTCACGTTGTGTCACATATATATATATATGGGACGATACAGAGTATTCTCAGTCTAGCATCAATGTCACGTTGCATTTTGAAAAAAATAAAGCTAAAGGTACAGTACGACAGTAAAATTCGAAAAACATTTTGCACTTGAAAAGGAACTATTTTTGTGTCATGTCTTTTAGATATAGGCAATGCACATTTCTTTTACATTACTTAAACGACTAAAAATCTAATCATCTTTAGTCACGCTGAGCCAGAGAGAACAGGAATTACGTGTTGCTGCGAATGTTACTGACCTGAACCGAACAAGAAATATTCAAGACTATTACTAAATACTTCCCGATCCGTGGACATTCATTTAGTCTGTGACAGGGACTTTGACCAGGTACAAGAACTAATTAGACGAATGTACAGAAACTTCCTCGCAGAACACTCTTGTGAGTTAATGCTAGAATCATCAAATACTGATCCTTTCTGTGGTACACTTTGCATAAAGAAATGGGAACTTTGAACACTGTGCAGCTAGGTGAGCCAAATGACATCTTCTTACAGTAAAATCGTGTTTAGTAAAGAAACCCCCTCTCTCCCCTTGCCTTCGCCTCTCTCACGTAATGAAAATCAGCAAGCAACATGGGAACATATTTTTTTTCAAATATTCATGAATTAGAATAGATGAAATGAAACAATAAAAACGAGATGAAACATTATATCTATATATAAGATGACGCAGGGAAAAATTTAACTATATTGCTCTATTCTCGGGCTGTCCGGACTATTTATTGGACGTGGGCAGTAAAGGTGCATTTCCCTCCAGTTTTGAATTAAATATAACTGCGATCTTCGCGTTTAGGAAAACAGTGACTGGCGGGGAGTAGGGCGCGTCCGCTGCTGAGCATCTTAAGCTCAGTGTCAACGCTACAGACATATGGAGTAAAGTACCTTTGTTTAAATATCTGTACATCGAAAGTCCAAGTTGACAAGTAACTTTACTCTCTTAATATTTACCTTAATATTTTCTCCATTCTTGGCTGAGAAAGTGATGAATCCAGGTGGTGGTCCAGGTGAACTCATCCGGAGATGCCAAATTCTTCCGGTAGATTTTGTTACCCAATAAGGGAAGATAAATGTAAGTCTGAGAAAAAAACATTAAGAATATTTTTTTCTTTAACACAGAGTCTCCGTATCAAAGGATGTTATCCTTTAGGCATGTGACGAGCTTAAACCCAAAGCTGCTAATCTGTTTCATAGCAAAATAAATAGAAATAAATTTAAAAGGGAAGGGCGAGGACTTTTTCTGTGGGTGTTTTCTGGCTGTTTGGTGGCCCATTATAAGAATTTCATGCCTGGTGCAGACAAAGTGAGTAAGGAGGGGTTCGTGCAGGTCAGTAACCACAAGAGCAGCGAACTGGAAACTAGCGGAGTTACAAAAAACTGTCCGTGGGAAGAAATTTCACTTCGTATAATCAGTATCCAGTATAACAAAAGACAATAGCATCTTTCATTTAGAGACTTCACTTGAATGAAAGTAATAAAGGAAACACGTAGATGGAACAAAAGATTACTTCCTTACACGGGCGCTTCCTTCTCGTGTAGCATCAATTAACATGCTTTAAGAAGCTAATAGATTGTGCAATACTAGAAGTGAGTTGTATACAGAGAACTGGAAACCTTGTGGTAAGATTTCAAAATGACCTCATTCTTGCATAAAAGCTTATCATTTTAATATACTGGTGGCTTATTTATGAAGATGGTTACACACCCTTGAGCATTAATTACAATCTGTTTATAAGACGTACTCTTAGTTTAAAGAATTAAATTAACTCTAAAAGGGCTATCTTACACAGATTTGCTGGCGTTTTGATGTATAGTAAATCATAACATTCCTATTGATCCTATTTTATTCTAAATGACTGGAAAATAGACGAATTGCGCAGCAAAAGCGTGAATTAAAATGCAATATAAATAGCTTAAATGTGTTCTTGGGTGTCTGCTCTTCTGCGTTAAGATACGTAACTGGAGGCTGCTTAGTACGTAAGCACGAAAGAACTGGGACTTGAGTCCGAAACGTTTCGATAATTATAATTATAGAACATTTACTTACAGGGTGTTAAAAATGTTGGTCATAAGTTGAATGCTGAATTCCTCCAGAAACCATGATCAAAGTTTATTTGAAACAAATTCCAAAACATGTGTAGTTCTGGAGGTACGGGCACCTAAATATTTTTTAAACAATATTTTTAACAACATTATCCCATAAGTAATATCGTATTTTTGCACTGTAAGGAAAAGAACGATAACTTACCTGGAACACTACTGTTAGTCAGGAAAATAGTCTCCATCGGACTCCACAACACTCTGCCACCTATCAACCAGTTGTTGAATCCCACGCTGAAAGAAGTCACCGGTTTAGGAGGCAAAGAACTGGGTTACTGTTCCTCGCACGTCATCTTCATTTTGTAATGTTCTCCCGGAAAGGTGGTTTTGCAGGCTGCGAAAAAGACAGTAGTCTGTTGGTGTAAGATCTGATGAAAACGACGGGGGCTTCTCAGCTTCCCTGTAGACATCACTATTTCGTGCTTAACTAATCATCATTTTCCTTAAATGTCACAAGAAATTGTTTTGAAACTCTATAACATCTGAAGTCTTCCAAACTTATCTACATCTTTTATTATTTTAGTAATTGTTCTATTTTCTAGCTCTCCTCTCAACTCCTTCAATCCTTCTATCAGAGGACATAGAAAAACAACATGTTCTGGTGAAGCAATCTCATTACATTCACAGTTTTCATTGTCTATCAGCCTCAACTTCCAAAGCCTTTGTATATATGTCAAAAATTGCACAGTTCCTTTTTCCCATATTTAAGTTTCCCATGTTCAATCTATTTTTTTACGTTGAGAAAGATGTCCCAGACTCTTTTTCCCTTTTCACACTTGTCCCAGTTTTGCTGCCATCTATCACCAATCCAGTCTTCAACTTGATCCACGGATTTAAAATCACAGCTAATTAAACATTCACAATTAATTAAAATCTTCCTAACATTACGCTGTTGTCCATTCTTTAGCCAATATAAGACACCCCTTCTTATAATTTGTAAATGTAGTTGTATTTGACTACACAACCGAGCACAACCACTAACGATTCTTTTGGCACTGTCCTCTAAACACCTGATGTTCTTATAAATAACTTCCTTTGTGCCACATCCACTGTGTCAGCCATCTTCTTATTCTCAACCTATCTGTGTCACCACGCACTTGTTGCGTATGCCACGATGCGTATCAATATAGCGTATCAAGTTGCACTGTTTTCATGGGTAACATGTATCTAGTGCTAGCCAGAGTTAGTAACTTGTTAATGAGACCAGTAGCTATGTTGCGTAATGATTTTATATTGTCACCAAATTTTAGTCCTTCATCCAGTATTACACCCAAATAGCTAATTGACCTTCTTCTAGCTACATTTCGATTATCAAATTTAACAGTTGGGTTTCTCATCAGTGTTCCTTTGAAAATCATATATGTTGTCTTTACCTGTAGAGATTTTCATTTTATTAATGTGGTACCACTTTTTTAATTCATCGAATAGCTTCATCTTATTTTCAATGTCTCTTCTGGAATTTGTCCACACAACGATCAGTGTTATCTGTGTAAGCAACTGCTTCCTTCACCTCTATCAGATTTTTCAATTTCTTTATACAAGAATCAAGTATAACATTCCACAAAATAAGGACCAACACTGAGCCCTGTAGGCAGCCCTTGGTGGATACTTTTCAATTCAATTTCAATTTTCCCGCCTAAGGATATACCATAATTATGTTGGTACTTCGAGTTGTTTTAGATTTTCCATTAATTCCGACCACCTACCATTATCAAATGCACCTTCTATATCGATGAAGATGTCCACCCCGTACTTTGAATCACTGAGTACCCGATATCCCTCTTACGAAACAAAACATATTCGTAAAACTATTAGCAGAAACTGGCTTCAAAATTTCACTTATTCTTAAACGGATTTTAACTCCTGCTTTAATAAAAAAAACAAGGGATAGAAGGGAAACGTACTTACACTAAAGGTACTATCCCGTTAACCTTCCGTTTAATGGCCAGGAAATAGCACAGATTTCACGTGGTTGATGAAGAAATAAATATTCCATCACCTTGTAAAGGGATTTCGGGAACGGATTTCTTCTCTAAGTACAGGCTCAGCTTACACTACGCGGAAAAAAGTAATTTTCCAGAAAAAAATTAAATTACAATAACCCCCAGAAGTGAATATATTACACGTTTGCCCACTTCTGGCGTATAGGTTTGTTTTGTTCCAAAACAGGTAATGGTCGACAATGTCTATTTGGGCGAAGCTATTACCGAGGCGAAAAATATCACTTGCAAAGCTTGTGTACTAAATACTATCGAACACGATGTGATCATGCAGAAATCCAACCAATTAAATTAGAATTTGGGCTGGGTTCATGATACTTTCGGTACCTCGCTACCACCGATACTTTCAAAGTATCGGTATCGATAGATACCTTAACTAATGAATACGGAATTTTTTGAGTGCTTTGAAATATCGTTTTATTCGACAATGATATCTTTCTCTGAAAATAATATCATAGTAGAAAGCTATAACTTACGTACATTTCAATGTCAAAACTTCGTGAATTTGAATTTCATTTTTAACTTTTAGTCATCCATGGCTCCGGTCAGGAAAGGATATAGGTGAAAGAATGCGGGAAGAACTCGGCCAAAGCCTAACTTCAAGTTTCTATCATGATAATTGCTTGGTGTAAATCAGAAAATACACGGAAAAACCTCAGTCAGAATAGTCGACCGCTGATATCGAATCCAGGAATCCCTGAAAACGAAACCCCTCTGCCAGGTGAGCTACTGACGCTTCGTTCAAAGCTTCTTAATTTTTCAAAAGAAAAATGCCTTAAAGGAGGAGATTTCGATATGTTGATGTTTTTTTCTCACTGGTATATTTCTCTGAAAATAATCCCATGGTACAACGTTATAACATAGCTTTACTTTGCGATAATGGTCAGTGCTATAAACTGCACAAATTTATAAGAGCCATGCAACGTAAATGGATTAAAGTTTATCATGTAACAGTCTACCATCCTCAGTCCAACCCGGTAGCAAGGACTCGTAGAGAACTCAATCATCTCTGGAGATTGTTCTGCAGAGACAAGCACAACGATTGGTCAAAATACCTAACGGATTTAGTTTTATTGCTTAATTACACTGTATCGGACACACCACAAATCGCTCCTGCACAAGTTCACTTGAATGTAAAGACGTTGATCCCCATTTTCAAAAACTTGAATTTGCTCGAGGAAAACTCGGGATAGAAATTTGAAGATTGGGATGAAACATTAATCATGAACAACAACTTAAAAGTATAATCGATTGCCAAACGGAAGATGAAAAATAATTACTCTGACCAGCAAGAGAGAAAAATTCAAGAACGCGATCTGGTGTTCGTACAAAAGCATCAGTTTAGCGATGCAGGCAAACAACTTATTAAGATGTTCTCTTTGTATACTGGACCTTATCTACGCGTGGGAAAGCCCAGTACGAAAGTAGTACAACTCGTCAACCCAACTACTGGCTTAATCACGAGTAATCAGTCAGAGGAATCATGTAAATAATGGAAGCCTACGGACCATATTAGAAGACAGTGGATAGCTAAAACTCTAGAGAATGTGACGCCTAGTTTGAAAAACAAAGTGACTAAGTACGTTCAAAAGCTAACAAGCTCTTCGTCATAGTTAATGACAGTCTATTTAGTATATAGCTTTCTTTTTTTTTAGAGTTAGTGAGTAATGTCGTACTCCGTATGTTTTGAGTATGATTTATATAAAGGTTCGTGTGTATCCAGGATTACGAGTCAATCGTTTGAGCGCCATATGCAACCGAGACTTACAGTGCAATAAAGTGAAGAATTTATTTTCTTTTACCTTATCACAGTAAACCAAGAGTAGTGCTAAAGTATAAAATAGATGGTGCGCGCTTACAAAGGAAATTAAATTGTAATAAAGACTACAAGGTAGAGTAAAAAGACTACATTATTATTTCTATTAATGGGTAAGAGTGTTTAAAAACTAAATAAAACTAACAATCATAATTATGGATTATCTAAGCTTGTTTTTAAACCAAATATGTTATTACTCATCAAAAGTTAATAAACGTATTGTAATAGCCCGGTGCCCCATCCAGAACATTACCTGCTGTGGGAAATATACATTTTTCGTATACCATAGGACAGCGTTTGATTTAAATGGTTCACGCCTTTACTCTTCTCGGAGTTAAGATTTCTGAAATAGTGAATGCCCCTTTGGAGGCTTCCTATCCAGCGAATTTTCTCGGAAGGGAATAGATTGAATGGAGATTCGAGCCCTACGTCGTGGATACCTCTAGTGGTGATATCCTCCCCGTCGCGGATTCCCATTGTACGCGTAGTGCCATTCCGGTGCAGGATCAATCCTCATCCATCCATTCCACGGAACTTTCATTATGTAACCTTTTCATCGTATGGATGCAGCATCGCGTTGCCAAGTGGCAACGTAACATATTTGTTTCAGTGAATCAAAGCGAGAGAAAAAGGGCTTAACCCCACTCAGTGGAATGACGTTCAGAGAGCTGACCCTGTTTTGAGAAGTAAAGCCACACTATTCTCCAAAAAGGTAATAAAAGTGAAAATATGAGTACATTTTTTTATATATCTATATAAGTGATCAAGTACTTGGAAATATGAAAAAAGTGCTACAGTTTGTGAAAATCCTGATAGGGATTAACTCCCCAAAGAGAAGTGAATTCCTTAATAGGGGGAGTGTAATGGGATGTGTGTCAATAGAACACACACGCAACGCAACGTAAACAAACAAATGTAAACATAGGAAAATAGTGTTTACGTCAACAGTAAAGTGTAACAGAAGACGCCGACTCCAAGTGGAGAAACTTGGAGTTATTGAAGTCATGCCTACAAGAAAGGTTGGAAAGGCCTATAAAAGGGCCACCAGACACCTACAGATCATCATTTCAATTCGAAAAAGTGATCACCTCTTCCTATCCCCTCTGACTTGGTCTGGAGTCAGTCTCAACCTCTACAGCCGACTTAGTCTGGAGTCGGAATACCTAATCCTCTCTGACTTGGTCTGGAGTCAGATCTTATCTATTACTATACTCCTTGCCAAACCGACCTAGAGCGGAATTATAAGTCGCAACAAATCAAGAGGTGATCCACTCAAATATCTCGATACAGCCTATGTTCCGGGCGTGGTTCTAATTAATTGTATTATTTATTGTATTTAATAGCATATAGTAGAAGTTTTATAATGAAAGGTGTCAGTTTAAAAGACGTACAGGTTATACTTATTGAATTATAGAATTACGATCCCAATGGTCGAAAGGCTCTACCTAGTGATCTATTAAAATATAAGAACCCACATAAATACTAACGAACCAAAAGATCATTACGATATTGTTAGCTCGGTTGTGGAATCAATGTATTCAAAATACTTAAGTTTTGTAGTATTTAGCGTGTTTCCTTATGTCAAAGAACCCTTTAAACGTGTGTTCACCTGGAAAAGCACTCTACAATTCCCATGTTTTCTTGTTTCGAAGAACACTACGAACATCGCAAATACAACAGATATTAAATTTACAATTTTTTATCTTCTTAATTCATACATAATCTTTGATTACTGTTGTAATCTTTGATCTTGAATGACATTCGTAAAACGTGTTACGGATCTAATTTATTTCTTGATCAGCTAGTTTATAATTTGCGGTAGAGCGTGAATATAACTTATCATATTTTTCTTCTAGGATATCAAGGTAGGGTACTCATACGTAACATATAAACCTTAAACATTTGTATAAACAATATATCATAAGAAATTACTAGAACAACTAATTGCCCATTGGAATTTCTCATATATTTCCTTTTGTTGAACAATATACACACTTATTTTTAAGCATGCACAAACTTACATACATAAGAATTACTTGAGAAGTTAATTCGTTACTTTTGTAAGTAATATATATATATAATAAGTCTTTTACTTCTTATAAAAACCTTTCGAGAAGCTTTTCTTCTCTAAGACATCATTTCTCTCTTGTTTCTGCCTTTTTCAATTTACATTTTTTAAAGCGCGAACCCAAATATTTATGTCTTATTAGCGCTTAACGTAAAATATGCTCCAAAAATAGTTTATTTATATTATACTTGCACACAATTGTGAACACTGAGTTGCAAGTATAGTCTCATAATCCCCCCGGTTTAGGAGAGATAATCTTGTAACTGCAAGAAAAGAAGATTTTCGCACTAAAATACAACAATATAACCATAAACAACAAATGACAGAAAAATTATGTCTATATGACATCGTTTATACACATTACACTAAGTTTTGTATGAGATCATATTCAATATCCGATATTCCACTAGTATGATCACCATTCAGCGCATGTTGCTTTAGTGTCTGCTGTCGGTACCTCTTCCTCGCTTTTCTTGAGTTGAGTTTATTTTTTCCTTAACCTTTTAGTTGCTCTTGATCATTTATCATTTTCAAAAACAAATTACATTGTAGCATATCCTGGTCTAATTCTCTCTTTTGTTCTTCCGAAAGTGTTGGTTAATTGATATGTGATTTAGGAAAACTTTTCTTCTTTAGTTGTACCATTTGATTGTTACTTTCGCAATCCATCTGCTTATCTGAATATTTGGGTTTTATAATATTCTTATTTGTTTCCATTTGATTATCGTTCGATAATTTACATTCTACTTTCAAGGTTTTCTGTTCCAATACAAGCGTCGATGTCTTATTACTGATAGAAAATTTATCAAATTGGTTCAAGAAGTCGCTTCCTAATATCAATTAATATGGGCAGTTCGTTAATACAAAGACTGTGATTGGCACAACAAGCACTGGCGATATAGCAACACTAATTTCTAGTTTGCTTTTCAGTTTCTTTATTGTAGATCCATCCACTGTCTGTATAACGGCATGCTCAGTCCCAGCCACATCCAAACGTGCTGACGGGTATTTCTTCTTAAACCTTTGGAAAAACTCAAAGTTTAATACAGAACATGTAGCTCCCGTATCCACCATTGCTGTAGCATTCAATTCAGCTATACTGACAGAGATAGTACGAATGTTCACTGACTTTCCTTCTTTTTCCAGTTCACGAAACGCCGAACACATTTGATGATTTCACTAGATGCACCTTCAACTCTAACACCCACATCTTATTGAGTTGGAATAGGTTGTATATCAGTTCTATACTGTACAAAATGTCATGATTACTTCCTTCGTCACTAACACTGTCGGTAGCGTAATCTCTTATCTCATTAGTAGCACATACTTTATGATTATCTCTATTATTACTTGTATCATATGATGTTGGTTGTTTAGTAAAAGTTTCTTTTCCTCTTGACTCATATGTATATGTTTTTTCTTCCTTGCCATTTCTCTGCACAGATTTATTTGAATAATTCTTCTGATTATAATCATATTTAGGCCTATATCTTCGAATATTAACCTGTTGTGCTTCACCTTGTTCCCTCAAATTATACCGAAAACATCCAACTTACTTACGTATTTCAAGAGATCTTCTATAGACTTACAATTAGAAAATAAAAGTTCTCTCTGTAAGCGTATAGGCAACATATTCAATATTATTCTATACAGTTGATCGGATGGCATATTTTCATCTATAGCAATGAACTGCGATATTAATTCTCGGATTTTATGGGAATATCTTTCTACTTGTTGCCAGGTTATTTTGGAATTCTTTAATTCCCTCTTCATAGTCTTTATGTGTTCTTCACTACCATAAGTTTGCAAGAAATGCATACAGAAATCTTGATCGCGCCCTATTTTTCCTTGATACAACCAGAATAGCGATTGTGCAGGTCCTACACTGTAAAAAATAGAACACTTTTTTTACACTTTTTTGAACACCTTTGAG
>JAGDQP010064935.1:0-10304 GCA_022664845.1 Lepisma saccharinum | reverse complement strand
TATCAGCGGGATGACGTCTCCAGCAAGTCACTTCCTCGGGAACAAGTCTTCTCTGGATTGGCACAGAGAAATATAATAACATAAATTTGCAAACAAGACAAACTGATGCGATGAATCAATTAAATAAATGCATTAAGACCTCGGACGCCATCCAATCGAGCAGTGAAATTAATCTTTAAACGGTTCCCAGCAACTGACTGAGGCAATCCGCACGGCACAACCACGATCCCTAACGGTTTCCAGATATCCGCCTGGCAGATATCTCGTAAATAACGGTTTGATTGTGTAGAAGATAGGGATTAATATGGTACTAAGACATAAGTTAAAAAAGGCCTGCTGAACAAAAATACAAATTCAAATTACACTTCAAGAGAAATTGGGATCTAGCTCTAGACTCACAAAATAATATGCAGATTTCCGGGAGAAATGTAATAACTCTTTATTTACGGAATTTTTGCTCCTTCTCTAATTAATTTGGTGGTCTCTCTAATGCAGATTCCGTTCGTGCTCCACTAAATTCTTATTCGTTTTAACCACCCAAAATCCAGAACTGACTCCCCCAACCAGTGCATAGAACGGTAATAGTTCTATGGGGGAAATCAACGTCTACCCAAAAGTCGGTAGTAGATTCTTGGCCAAAATGAGAACGGTAGTAGTTCTCTTCGAATCTCTAAAGAAAAGAGCCGATAATGAGCTCCTTTCACCTACAGATTCAGAACACACAGTCGCATTCCGAATTTCTTAAACCTGAGATCGGTAATAAATCTCAGTGACCTAACTATGAATTTAAAACAGTGATTTCTCTCAAATCTGTCTGTTTCTTTTGCCTGGATTTGAACCTGGACTTGCTTTCACTGAACGCAAAGGTTTGACTTAAGCACTTACGAGCAAAATTTCAAATCTGACAGCTTCACTATATACGGTAAAACTTTCATTGACAAAAAAAAATCCTTTAGCATCATCCGTATAGAAACCTAATTCTTGAATCACAATCAGAGTAGCTAAACTTCATAAGTATTATCATATTCTCTATAACTTCTCTTCTGCTTATGTGGGAATCTCTTGGAGTGTAAATTTAAAATTACTAAAATTCCCAGCAAAGACGTCGACTGGCAAATTAACTTAAGCAAAGGACATAAGCGACTTTGTAATGCACTAGGACGGCGGCAATAACCCTCCTGAGTGTCCCTTCCCTTAATGCTGATTTCTCCCAGAAACAAATCCATCCAATCTTTATAAAATTCGTAATCAAGAATAGAATATCTATATTGAATTTATCAACAAATCAAGAAAATATGTTTAAAATCCATTTCGCATACCCACAAACAAAATTTACTGGCATAATCCCTGGGAATGGTCGCAACAGCAAAAAAATTGCTTAGCCCACCAAAAATAAACTTAACTTTTCCCGCATTCGGATCAAGAAACAAACATATACCGGAGTTTAACGAAATCATAAAAAATTAACAGTGAATCGTACGGGGATTGAACCAGTGTCCAGCGAGCTCCCTCAAAATATTAGGCTAGCAGTAACGTTCATAGTTACCAAAACTGCATCATCTACTGCCGTCTCTCTTAATTCTCTACCACAGAGACTCCTCTTCTCCAGGTTGCTCACTGCACTCGAGCAACAGACCTTGAAGTTGCACCGACAAGGTCTAACTTAGCACTGGCATTCCGCGACCTTCCCCAGATTAATTTAATGGTTATATAGTCATCTGACGTAAGAACCTTAGTAGTAACTTGTAATTTTTCTTCTATTTTAGTGGTAGTGCTATCATATGGCCTTGAGTCTGTTTGTTGATATTTGGTAGTATTGCTATATGTGTTACGGAGGTATACTGAAATTTTTCTTGAATTTGGAAAATGGGGAGGGGAGATTTCCAGAAAGATTTTTAGGTAACTGAAGAAAAAGAATGTTCTAGACAATTTACACTTGTGAGGCCTGTGGATTTATTGTTTATTCAACTTCGTTTTGGAACTGTGTAAACGAATTGTTCTTGTACGATTTTGTACTGTGCTCTGCAAATTGAATCTGCGGTTATATTTTTGGAGAAGAAGTAAGTAATCTTATTCATTTTCCATTTATTGATTTTTTTTAAAATAGATACTCTAATTTTAAACTACAACATTTAAGGAAAATCAGAAACATTCATGCCTCAGCTGGGATTCAAATACCGTGCGTTTCATTGGAAATATTTTTCTGTATAAATTTATTTCTTCTTTGTAGAACTCAAGTTGGAATATGCTTTTATTATTTTGGAATTTACAGAAATTATTGTAATAGCGTCATTTGATTAAATATATTTCTTTGAAGGGTACAAAACATTATTTTGTGAAAATGCCTAGGAATTGTTTTTATTTTTTAAAATTAAGGACCAATTGCTAACTCGCAGATTTAATGTTTTACAAATAAATTGTTCATTGGAATGGTTCTCTGTGAGAATCGAACTTAGGGTCTCTGGAATGTGCAAGATACACTCCAGCTCAGAATTAAAATTTTTTGATGTTTGCTAAATATATGTTTTGTTCACAGATTTGTAATGATTCGCCATTACTTGAAGATGAGATTTTACTTTAACTGTAAACCTAAAGTTTATTTTATATGGAGCTGTTTCTGTGCTGGGAGTTGAACCCAAGATCATATGGCTTTTTGAAATATGATTGACATTAGATCGGAACTAATAAGATTTAAGCCGGAGTATTGTGAAACATCAATATATAGATGGCTCCATTTTGGCAGAGGTCCCTGGACAAGACCGGAAGTCATGAATTTATAGTTAGAGACGGTAATATTAAGAGAAATGGGAAAATATACTTCTTGCATATTTGTTAGCTAAATCATTCAAAATGCTTGCGTTTCTCAAGAGAATGGGAATATATTCAGACGCTTGTTGTATTAAATATGACCACTTTGATTTTTAAAATATTTATCAGTCCCACTAGCACGAGGCTCTGTTATTCGCAAGAATTATCAAATTATGGTAGACTCCCAAATTGAAAATACGCGCAGAATCCCTTACTGCACATTTATTTTATTAAATGAACCCCTTACTAGATTACAAGCTTTTAATTTTGAAAACAATGTTCTTATCTTAGTTAGAAATAAGAATCATATGTAGATACTAACACTATGATTTTATATTTTTCAGATTATTATTAATCGAATCATTGGAGGTCACCAGTTAGAACGATCAATTGTGAAATTAGGTAAGTTTCTTAATTAATTAAATATCTTTGGATTTTAAAATTACTTTTAGGTACAGACAGGTTTTTTATTTCACATTCACGGCAATGCAATCGCTGTTTATTATTTTATTAGTTAGAAATGAAACTTGGCAATGCCAAACAAACTTGGCTACCATGGATCATTATGTTTCGGTCTATTTCGTAAATAATATTTGATTTGTGAATGCTGTGTAGGATCTATAAACTAAAAATCCTAGAGTTCACTTAAAAACAGGATAGTGTTGTATGCCTACATTTTCACTAGCCTACAGTGCTTTCGTATACTGATTTATATATACTGTTTACCTTTTTGTTAAAATATTCAACTAGAAATATCCATTCCACAGATGAGATTTAAACCTTGAACCTTCAAGTCGCTGGCTTACAGGCTTTTGCTTAACAACCAAACATGGAAACCTAACTTGCTTAAACTTTACATTATATGGAAATCCAAAAATAAAAATGATCATGTTACAGCCAAGATTTGAAGCCATAGCCTTCTATTTGGTACTTTAGCGCTGACTGGGTAGCAAATCAACATGGGATGTGAAAAATAGAATAAAAGCAAGAGAGATATACGAGTACAACATATATCTTATACAATAATAATTTGCTAAAATAACATAATACTGCCCAAAGCCAATCACATGTGACCAACTTCAGCTTCCTAAGGCTTTTGTTTGATAATTACCGATTGCATATTAGTACTTGCTATTCGTCTACGGAACGCATACCGCAAGAGGTTTAGCAAGTGCTAACCGACAACGGTAAGTTCTTGTACCCGGCGGAAAATAGCCCGAACGCCGGTGTTACTTCGAACCGAGTCACCCGCACTATGAGTAGCACCTAATATTAGTTAATATTTTTTTCGTAACACCCGTAAACTTGAACAATTTTGGCTTCCCTACATTTCTGTGACTCCATATTTTTTTATTTTTTTTAAATTTTGGGAAAGTGATCCCAATATTTCTTGTTATATGTACGAAATAAAAATATCAGAAAACATTGAGAGAACTTTGTAAACTCAAGGTTTGAAAGAATCTTGTTAATATTTTTGTTCACTATGCTTTGAAATGTATTTTAAACATATTTTATAGAAAATTATCCACTTTTCAGCTGTAAATGTCATCTTTTACATATATTTATTTGTACGCTTTCAAAATTGATGTTCTGCGCATGCGCAAGATTGAAATAAGTTTATAAAAGTACTAGTTGATCGCACAGACCCTCAGTTTGCCTTTGTAAGCTGAAGATGACTGACGTAAACTATCCTCCGACGGTCTAGCTGAGTTATTCTACTAATTTGAACTTATTTGTGTTCTTTGAAAGCATATTGATACTTCGTTTCGATATTATTTATGTTGAAACTCAAAAGATCTGAACAAGTCAGTGTATTTGAAAACTGAAATGTTAGTTCATTTATGTGTTCCAAAGAAGTGACTGCTTTTGTGAACAAGAAAAGTGCAGTGATAGCTAGTTCATTTTTGTGCTGCAAAGAAGTGACTCTGCTTTTTTAAACAAGAAAAGTGCTGTTCTATCTAGTTCATTTTTGTGCTGTGACACTACTTTTGTGGAGAAGAGGAAAATTATCTTGCAGAAGTATAACTCTGTCAATTATTTACAGCAATCAGCTTTTCAATATCTACAATGAACTTTCCAACTTATATTTTGGAATTTTAATATTTGATGACATTTTTGATTATCTACAATTAACCTTGCATCTTTTATTTTGAAAATCTATTATATTTGAGGACATCAAGTTTTGACCAAGTACAAGAATGGATTGCACCATGGGATTAACAAGTGTCGATCATGCTATTTCGGCAGAGAACGCTAAAGGACTAGCCGACCCGGAATCAATGTATGACGCCTGGGTTTATTTGTGCCGCTTAGCCGTGCAGGGAATACTTCTTAAAATTCAGGTAATCTTTTGGACTTTCTGTTTCACCTCCGTCTTCTATCCAAGTCTGATTTTAACAAGTTGTTTGATGCATGTCTTCATGTAAATGAATCATTCAGTTAGGTAAAGCTGGCTTCTTCGACTCCCCCCTCTGACGCTAGACTGGCTGTCCAGCATTATATGTTGCTGAGTGAATCCTTGGACGAGAATAATGGGAGAATGCTTCACCCCATGTAGCTTTTTCATTTGGCTTGATTCCGTTTGTGATAGATGATACTCAGGAAGTATATGTTTCTATGAATGAAGACGATTCATTGAATATTGTCCCTCATGGCCGGGAGTACTCCTTCTCCTTTC
Source organism: Lepisma saccharinum (assembly GCA_022664845.1). Taxonomy (NCBI): domain Eukaryota; kingdom Metazoa; phylum Arthropoda; class Insecta; order Zygentoma; family Lepismatidae; genus Lepisma; species Lepisma saccharinum. The sequence continues at coordinate 4,819 of JAGDQP010064935.1, read as the reverse complement.
GAGATTTATTTCTTATTCCTACTATAACTTCAATGCATGCTTCAACAACTTCTTCCTGTATTTCAACTACTACTTTCGCTCATGTGAATGTAGTTACGTATGTAGCAACGCAAGCAACTACATTCGTAACTATGACAAGACCTATCTGCCGTCCGATACCTTCCATTTCTTTTGCACCTTCTACTTCTTTTTAATCCTGCTCCACCTATTGCTTCTACCTCAACGATTGTTGGAAATGAAGAGTTTCTATTGTGATACGGACTGTGTTCTTTCACCTTAGGGTAATCAGGTGTGTGCCAAGCGTACGATTACTATGACAGTAGGGTAACCCAACTAAGTCGAAAGACAGAAGAAACGTTATTGAACAAAGCTACTGAAGTTGAACAAGATGCATTAGTTAATCAGGAAAATGTAAATACAGCGGCAATGCAACAGGGAACAGGGTGCGATTACTTTAAAATTATAGGTGAACGCGTTCGTGGAATTGGCAAATTTCCAGTGAAAGGTAGGGAAATCTCCATAAGTGAAAAAGCCGGAATATCCAGTTGACGCCAACTGAGTATGCAGAGAAGCTATTTTAATTTGCATTAGCTTTCGTATGTAGAGAAGCTATTTCAATTTCAACAACCGTGGGTCGAATTAGCAATGACGGAAACGGGAAAGACGTATTCATTCCGTAGCGCAGACGAGTCCATTTATCTACTGGACATATTTTCCGTTCGATTGACAACGTTCTCGACTCGAATGAATCCTTCCTGTTAGCCGATAGTGTGATCATTAAGGCTAACATATCCAACCGGATTTGCTGACAAAGCGAAAGAAAGAAACGGAATTATGACAAGTATTTACCCCTGGAGGAGTACTTACAAGCACACATTATTCCTGTGCCTAAATTGGGAGCAAACTCATACAACTGTTACCAAGAGCTTTAATTATGGCGGAGAAGAAAGCGCTTTCTGAGTATAAAAAAGTAAAATATATGAAAAAGAATTAAGAGAAAGAAGCTAAAGCTCTTTGTCGGACAGGAAATATCAATATTTCAACTTTGGGTGGAAGCTTAGACGATATTGATCAGATTGTAGTTTATGGCTTAAAGCAGGTAGTCGTGACCCTGAGATCATCTATACTGGGAATGTTGAAACCAGAAACAAATTATTTTTCTTATATGTTATGTTTGATGTTATTCACAAAATTACTGCCTTTTTAAGACAGAGAGGGTACCACTACGACTGTTTGATTTCATCATGGGCTAGATTAAAATTATATACTTTACTGGAAAAGTGGGAATAAAAATGCTATCTACTCAGATACAAATTCTAACTTTCACAGACAAGAGAAATTAACCACCATTGCTTCCTACAGGGAACTATTTAGGAGATTAAACTAATGAAGTCAAAAAAGAGTGGGTGAACTATCTTTTCATTGGGTTAGGGCCTAAAATTATTCGTATAAGCAAAGAGAAATTCAAAGTGGGAATATTAAACCCACTTTCAAAATTCGGGGAATCACTCTAAATGGTCGTGCGTGTCATATTGTAAATCTCGACCACTTTGTAAATTTAGTCAAACATAATAATGAAAAGAAAATCATTCTAAAGGTATTTATGGGAAGCAAGGATTCAAAATTGTATCCAGACGAGAAACAAAAACACATAAGAATGTGGCAAGTAAACGTAAATTTCATAATGAAATCGAAACACTTCCTTTCGGCTATAAAAGAAAATGACTTAACGACTGCTAGTTCATATCTCTTCTGTCGCTAGCTCATGATACTTCCCTTCCTTCATCCTGCAAGTACCCTCTTTCAGGGTCCAACAGAGCTGGCAAAATTATTTTGTAAATAAGTTGTTAATCCATCGTAAAACGATGTTCTCTAGTCATTTTAACTAAATAGTTTGGTGCTATGGTGCTGTGATACCTAAATTACTTAGTCAGGTAAGTAATATACGATTTCATTTGGAATTCCTCAAATGAATACTTTTGAAATTCAGGAAAATTCGTTGTTAATTCTCGAAAATCTTATCACTGAAACTAATGCCGATATTTCGAAAATTTTAACAAATTAGAACATAATAAGAATCTAAGTGTATATTTTTATTTCGCAAAGGAAAATGTGCACGTGACATTTCATTAAACGCCCACTGTATTATTATGTTTAGGAATTCTCGAGATAAGTTACAAATATATTTTAGCAAGGCAAGTTACCACAAAATAGTAAACATGTAACTCATGTGTTTGAAAATGCTACTGCTGAACCTCATTCATGTTTACTTTTTGATTTAACTCAGTCTACACCGGATGCTCTACGTCTACGTACAAATATGTTTCCAGATGAAACTATGCACATATATGCACATCTAAAACACATGGATAAACCAATTCAGGTCAGTTGGCATCAAGATGTCAAGCATTAAACATCATCTGAATTAACTTCGTGCAATTTGTAAATGTAAGCATTAGAAGCGTAAAGCATTAGTTCAGAATGCACCTGGTGGTATTATTCGAACTATTCCACAAGTAGGTAAAATGTTTTAAATGGTAACATTAAACTCTGTCCTCGTCAGAAGCAAAGGTTGCGTCGACATATGAAGACATTACGTGCACTCTCTGAAAAAGAAACGCAAACTGTTAATACAAAAGGGTGGAGCTTTATTATTAGCTCCAATCTTAAGTGAAGTGGCTAGAAGTTTATTTAATCGTTAAGATGTCTTCGCAGTTTCAAAATATGGTACTCATTCCAGAAAATGCAAGTGCGCAAATGTATTCCACTATGAAGCCTGTGAAGTCGCATCAAACACGTTTTGATAATGAAATAGATGAAATTTTAAAACGAAGTGATCTTTCTAAGGATGAAAAATGGAAAATGTAACAGCAAGTTTTACATCATTATTTAGAATATACTCCACAGTCTCAGAAACAGTTGTTTTACCTATTTGGAATTCTGAATCTTCAAATATGTTACCCATGATTCAATATATTATTAGCTCAGTACCAAAATCATTTGCTAAAGAGACTCAAGTATTACTAAATCTCCTGCAGACTTCCAATCACATTAGTTGGGACTGGCGCAGTATCCATAGATACCAAAATAATTCCAGGTTCAATATTATTGACCTTATCAATGATGTAAGAACCCGAAAAACTCCTAGAAATCCAATTAGCATTCATGATTTTAAAGAATTATTACAAAATATTAATATTCCCTTAGAATTAGTTAATTTTCAATATGGCGCATGTTCTACTAAAATACTAAACTAGAAGAATGGTGTTAGTAAAGTAGTAAACAAGAAGAATTCTAGTAAAGTAATAGTAAAGAACAAAGAATAGTGTTAGTCAAGGAATAAAGAAACATTTCTCTTCATTTTTAAGAATTATAAAGAATAAAAGTTTTAAATATGTCACTTTATAAAGTTCATTATGCGTATGCAGATTCAAATACTTTAGGTAGTATCTCCAAATTAGAAAAGAAAACTTGCCTTTCCCAGAAAAAGTAAAAAATTGTTACCTTCACAAGTTACATACACTTTACAAGCTTCTGTAATTAAATATTTTCCCCGTAAAATATTATATTAATGCACGTAATGATTTATGACGTACGTATGATTTATTAATGCACGTACAGATGGATCTAGCAGATATGGAAAAGTGTATCAAAATATAACGATGGATATAATATATTTTACGTAGCATTGATGCTTTTAGTCGTTATGCAGTTTGTATTCCTGTTAAAAATAAAACGGGTCCTGTGATGGCAAAAGCAATAGAATCAATATTCAGTAAAAGAAAATTACCTATACTTCATTGTCAAACTGATTTAGGAACAGAACTTTATAATCAACATGTAAAACTTTTTTTTATCCAATTACTTATAAAATTCGAGATTGGAATGGCGAACTTATAACAGATTCATTTTATCAACACGAATTACGAAAAGTATATGTAGGAAAATGGAAAACTTATTTAATTGAAAAAGTATTAAAACGTAGAAAAGGTTGGATTTATGTAAAATGGTTGGGTTATCAATAGTTGGGTTAAACAAAAATCTGTTCAGTCGTAAACATGCTGTCTCAAGAACAAGCCGATGGGTTTTATCTCAAATTACTTTCAAATGTTTGCAATATTTTTTAAAATAAAACAATATCGTATATTACGAAACTTTCTTAGCCAATTGATTTAACAGGAAATTGGGTGGTAGGTCTAACTGGGCTTTCAATTCCGTGGACTTTTTATAATATTAAAAAAGAAGAACTTATTATTCAATTAGGGGATAAAAATATAGTATTATATAAAATTTCCAGCTGGATATTATAAATCAATAAATTTGATTTTAGATATTATTCGCAAGACTTCAACTAAACAAACGGGAAAAGAATATGAGGAGAAACAAAATTTACATGTACTTGACGATACTAATAATGTTAATAAAAGGTTTCATGATGTAGAAATGATTAGTGTTGAACGGATGATCAATGATGATACTGTAGTAATAGAAGAAAAGCCTATCGTTATTCAATATGAGGAAAGTAGAGATAAAGTTTTTATTTTTCATAAACAAAATCTTAAACGTGAATATCTTTTCGTGATGAGTGCTAGTTTACAAAATATTTTAGGATTTAGTAATGGTTCTAAAGTGAATACACCATAATTCACTTTTATCCAATGAATCCGAAAAAGAAACCAACGTTTCTAAATGTTCCAGCACCTTTCCACACAAATCTTGATTATCTTATTCCTCCAGAAATAAATGTTTGTATAGGTATTATAAAAGATCAACATGTTTATGGAAAATTAATTCGAAAAATTGGAATTCAAGATAATCA
>JAGDQP010064934.1:0-11494 GCA_022664845.1 Lepisma saccharinum | reverse complement strand
TGGTCCCCGGCTGCTCTATAACTTTTCCTGCTGGCTTTTAATTTTCTGTTAAGGCTTTCCAATTTCTGAGTCCAGAAAAATTTCCTCTTGTTCTTGATGTTGCTGTTTCTAGATACCGACTTCATGAGTGCATTCCGTGTCGCTTCTTCCACAAGTTCATGCAAATTGCAGTTTTCTTCAATTTGCGGAAGATCCAAATGTTTCCCCCACTTTTTTAAATTAAGTTTTTTGATACTATAATACAGGTATTCATTTTTACTTTTACACCATTATCGTTGGAAAGTTAATTTTGAAAGCCGACGACGCCATGCTGGTTTGTTGCATATTCATTGACATTCCATTCATAAATGTACCTATAAAAGTTTCCCCTAGTTAGCGGTCCGTCTATATTAATCTCCGGGCCAGCCCTGCCCCGGAACGTCAGTGGTTGGTCTTCTTTATTTATTACCCTTAGTTGGTGTTGATTGAGAAGGTCTTTAAATGTTTCATCGTTGTCGTCTGTTCTTGAGCAGTGCCAGAGAGGAGACTTTGCATTGACACCCCCCAAAATTAACATATCACCCCTACAAAAACTATCCCAAATTTCCTCTGTCGTATATTCGAATATTTCTCCCGGAATGGAGAAAATTGGGAGGTTTTCCTCCAGTAGTGGATAGAAAACAACTGAATATGATTATATAATATAATTTTAAGGCTTATGAATAAGCCTACAACTTTCATCCCAAGCATTTTTTGATACTTTGAGTTTTAAACAAGTTACACCGTAAAATCTTTAAGTATGAAAATAAAAAATAGTCTTATTTCTAGCTTTTTATCTAAATTACGGCAAAACTATTGTATATATCGCAAAACCAAGATCGTTTGACCCCACCCCCACAACCACCACCGTTATAAGGTCTCGCCATCCGACAACTTTCTCTGGAGAATTTAGGGTGGAAAGTATGTGACGTCACCTCGAGGCCAAGGGTTTATTTCTGCTTCGCTAGTAGCTCGAACAGACATAAGATTCGCGGATAGAAATGCATATTGTTCGGTTGTGGAAAACCTATTTCATGCGAGCCATTAAAAAGAGATACATCATTTTTTTTCTTAATATTTGGTATTAAGGCATTTGCTTGAAATAACACTAAAATATTTAACAAGGAAGTTATTACAAAATATAAGGAAGTATTATATACGTCAAGAACATGCTTCGGTAGCAACTCTGCCTTACAACCATTGTTTCTGTTTCAAGGTTAGGACCAGACATACGTTTTTAGACAGACATACTTCATCCGAAAATATCTTCAAATAACCTCTTTTCCTAATTTGTATAACTTTTAACGTATCGTCTAATTAAATGTCTTGTAATTTCTAAATTCCTAATACAAGTTAAACGTCATATACTTGTAAAGGGGAACTCATTTAGTACTTGTTAGTACCGAAACTTGTGAAAGAAAGGAGTGTAAAGGAGGAAGGAATATGCACATACTTTGTCCAACAGATTTTATTCTGAAGTGTTACAGACAATACTTTGAAGTTAAGTATCATCTTTATTTCAAAGGTATCAATAAAATTAAGCATTTACTTCTTGACAACAATTTCAAGGGTATTTTCCAATTTCCATGAGGAAGTATCACATGTTGATATTTCATTGGAAATTATTAATAATAATAATTATATTGTTGATACTTATCGTGAAATATTAAAAATTATTGAAAAACATCTTGATAAATAGGCGTAAACAATGATGGGTCAATGGAGAACAAAGACCTAAACGTTAGATCTTTAAAAGTAATTTTGACACTCGTGTAATTATTAATTACTTGGTACAAATTTTGATTGCGAGATAATCACTTCTCAGTGCAATTAAAAGTTACTGGCTATAGTAAAAAAAAATCCTAGTGTCAACACTAGAAAAGGTGATGAAAGTAACATTGAATGTGAATATGACCTGTAAAGGATTGAATTTTATTTTAGGCATTTAGGCAACTTTGGATCAGGTTGAATGGATTATTATGGGAGAATTGGTGGAAAGAAAACAGTGAGGAAATGGGAGAGCTTCGAGAAAACTTCATACACGGTGTTTGTCCACCACAAATCCAACATTGCACAAGCCGAGATCGAAGTGAGCGCTCTACAACTGAGCCACCACGGCCCCTATGACATGTGAAAAATTTAGACTGGCAATAAAAGATATTTTAACATTATCAAGAAATTAAGATCATCCCAGATGATCATTGATGTGTGAGTAACTTAAGTATTTTGTGTTTACAAGATGTATAAGAAATTTCAGTTCAATCAGTTTTCTTGATTTATAGGATATAATGGTAGCAATTACCAGAATTCCATCTTCTTTCCATCTACGTACTTACAGCACAAGACATCTTGCTAAATTTAACCAACTTCATATGCACAAGAATTGCAAAAACAACACAATTGAAAAAAACATACGCACAAGCAAAAAATAAACACCACACAACACGTTCTCAGATGTACCCGGCAAACGAGAAAGCAAGAGAAGAGGCCTCGCGGTGACGTCACACTCACCACTTGTCGACGAAAAACAGCTCGTCTTGGCGGGACCTTTAAACAGCAAGCGCGTGGCAAAAAGTTAACGGACCTTGGCGCAAAACCATGATAAAAAATGTATTCTGTGCCTTAGGAAGTAAAACAAAAAAAGAATTACATCGCTATTTCTATTGGTTGCGGAGAGATAATACAATTTGTACTAGTCTGTAATTTGTATTTCCGGTAGCAATATTAGGGGAAACACAGGGGAAGGGACGGGGACTTTCGGGAAAATGCATCTCTAGTAGTGGTGTAATAACTGACCAAAATTCAGCTTTCTCCTAATTATTCCCGACATCAAACCTTTATTGCCTGTGCTATATGGGTGTGTAGGACACAGTGGAGAGCCTTGTTCGCGGCCTGGTGGCCCACATTGCTACCTCATTAGCTACAACACTTATTGTTCGAATGTATTGATATATATATTTCCTACTTCCAAAGTTTGAATAGGTTTTACACTGATGGGTACAAAGTCGCTTACATCATTCACATTATTTTTTGATGAGGAACTTCTCGATGCACTACAATCATCGTTTTGATTTTGCTTAGAAATGATCGAATGTCTCGATACTTTTTCATATTCATAGTTAAAGAAACACTTTCATACAATAAAGAAGTCAAAGCGCAGCGACTTAGCGCGACGAGGCCATCACAACAATCTGACAGATGCAGTATCCCATACTACAGTTGATCAGACTCGTCGTACGTGTTTCAACGCACGCAGGTTTCTTAGTATAAAATGATATGCTGCCGTTGTGTTCGACAAATCGACAAACAATGTAAACATTTCGTTTTTTCCCGGCATGCATAAAAATACACAAACCCGTGGACGAGACAAAAAGGAGGGGGCATTATTTGAAAAATTAATAGGATGAAAGAAAGAAATGAACTTCTCTCAACAACGACACTTTGATGGTTTGAAGATAAGAAAAATACTGGCATAAAGGAACAAAAAAAATATTTTTTATTTTCTTTCAGGACTATACAAATGAGCACGGTGTTAGACTTGGACCGTAGACCGTAAGCAAGATAGGTACAGTAGGAGGCGATCTCACGTGAACCTTCTATTCCCCTCCGCTCCATTATGATGACGTAGTTGTAGTCCTCGCCTGTTATGGTAACAAAACTGTAGGAAATACACCTATCACTTCATATAGCTTTCCAATGCTATCACATCGTTTGCATTCGACATCCATTGTTAAAATAATTCTTAGCAACTACAAATTCTTGTGATTGAGGAATACCAACTCCTAGGGACTTTAGAAATGCAAATATTTCTGTGTCGGTACTCAGGTTTCCCGCAGTATCATCAATGGTTTTAATGAGTTCTTTATTGTCGGTAATTGTTCTCGTATCACTGTATCGATGCTTTCGAATTAAATTTAAGTCCTCGATGAGGATCAATTTGTGTCTGGGGCTTCATTAATGCTCTGATGGTTTACTCCAAGGCTATGTGATTTGTAAGTCGCTGTTTCTTTTGCGAGCATGCCGGGCTTTATTTTTATCAGGTGCCCTTTCATATACTTTCTGAAAATCATTATAATGTAAACGAAATTCACACGTACAGCTAGCACCAAAAGTTTGTACACCGTCATAAACTTTTCTCTCCGAATACATTTGAAATGGATTGACCAACTTAAGGGCCCTCGTCACTCCCTTCCCCACTTTTTAAATATTTTTCAAAATGTTTCAAAATCTAATAGTATTATCTAAATTTTAAGAATATAGCTCTCTAGTACCTATAAATTACTATGAAATACAATGTACAGCGATCTCGAGATCTTATCCATTGATGAGTGATACCTTGTCAAAGATTATGACGTCATTATTTAATTGACAATATCTGACTCATCAATGGACAGGATCTCGAGATCGGTTTCTATTGTATTTCATAGTAATTTGTAAGCACTAGAGAGCTATCGTCTTAAATTTTCGATAATGCTATTAGATTTTGAAATACTTTTGAAAAATGTTAAACGAGTTGGAGAGGAGTGACGAGACGAGGGCCCTTGGTTTCCTGTAAAGAATATGAAATTTTTCGTAAATTACAAAAACTGCTATCACATGTTTTAGTTTCGATACTAATTTTTGAAAGTAATTCTTAGCAACTACAAGTTCTTATTGAGGAAAATGAACTTCTCTGGTTTTAAGAAATGGAAACTTTTCTGGGTTTGTACTCAAATCGGTCTATGTGTTCCAAAACAATTTGGAAAAGAAATGTTATGACTGGGTCCAAACATTTGTAGCTGACTATGCATCTCAAGATTTGAAGGGCCGATTGCAAAGACGGAGTTTAGTCTTAGTCTAAGTTAGGCTTACTCCCGAACACCAATTTTCAAATGTACCAGCTTAGCCTAAACTATGGTCTAGCCTAGCTCTACGTCTTTGCAATTGGGCGGAAGAGTTTGACGAGCAACACGTATAACGTCATAACGTTTTCGGAGGCTTAGTAAATACAATAAATAAGATCATACCTCACCGGAGCCCGGCTGTAACTTGAGCTGTGTGGAGACCTTGAAAGGTTCCTTCTCGAGAGATGTCTCGTCATCATTGAATTGTTGTTAATCTAATGATTAATAAACCTATAAAGAATAAATCTGGGTTGAATTGATGAAATCACTTAGTTAGTCCTGTACCTTGAAGAATTTAGTTTGTAGAGTGCGAAATTCCGAGAATTTATTCATCGAAACTTAACAAATGCAAATATTTTCAGTAGCGACAGAAATGAACAAATCAACACCTAGTTCAGTGTTCTAATTGTAAAATGTTTAAAGTTTTCTCTCTGTCACTGCCATTAATGTTGCACAGCCAGACCAACGTTGCTCCATGACCTAAGCAAGACATTTACTCCAATATAAATTTCGAACATTTCCTTTCCTTAAATCGTACAGCATGCCACCCCACATTAAAGGTACTGTATTCCATCCGTTGCTATCGCTTCCATCAATAGTTATAACAGTAAACGTACAGAAATCTCCTAGTCAATTTACCATAATACTGTCTCCACACCATCTTTCTTCCCCGATACAGTAGTAGCTTTATCACAGCACAGACGTAACATAAAATTCCTGTGAAATCTACAACTATCCGGTTATTATTACACTTACAAACGAACATACCAAGAACGAACAACAAAGATTAGGTATTAGAGAAGTTGAAAAAGATCATGCTAATAGGAAGAAAGTACCTGTCTTTCACATGATATTTATACAAATTATGTGAAAAACTTTTATGTTTAAAGCTCTAAAATATCAATTTCTTTTTCATTTTCAGTGGAGGCCCACCTTTAAGCTAGAAGGGGCTTGCTACGCTGTGTCGTTCTCTTTATGTCTATCAGAGAGATTATGCATTTACATCGGTTCTCCGAGAAAAAGGTGCGATGCATCATGACTATTTTTTGGAGCAAATGTAAGGAACGCGAGGCGGAGTTCTAAACTTCTAACGTGTAAACAAACAATGCATATTTTTCTCCTTTACTTGGCAGATCCATGCCATGACATGAAGAATGCGGAGTTCATCAAAGCGCGATGAGTAAAACAGTAAAGTATGTTTCAGACCAAATCAGTGGGTGAAATGTTCATATTCTACACAAGAAATAGCACAAGCAAAATTTGAATGGTGCATATTGTATAGTTTTGCTTGCTGCATTGGTGTATAGATTATACAAATGTGTAGATGCAGAAATTTGTACTTCTCGACAACGAGTATATATAAATCGAGATGTATTTCCAAGCATAAATGTACAAGCAACATGTAACCCAAGTGAAATATTTACAATTGTTGAATGTCGATGCTATTTGGCCTGGCTCTGTCCAGGATAGTTGAATATGAAAAAAATCCTATGTAGCACAACGATTCGGGAGACCCGTGGGACCCACATCGGCCTCGTCGGATTTAAATTGGTCCACATTTACCTAGCTATTTTCTATATAGGTTCCACATGTGAACCAAGTGGCTCACCGATGTTGATTTTCCCACGTTGTGTAATGTAGGGTGACAGTTGACAGATCTCATAAGGGGACAGTTGAATATCTTGTTTCTACTGCTTGCTATGTTGAATACGACTTAGAAGGATATAGCATTTATGTACTGGTAGGGTTACCATGTCTCCGTATTTTGTAAGGACAGACGGGCGAGAAGATACCCCATGAGGTAAAATTGGAGGGACTCCGGTGTCCCACCAACCATGAAGGCGGGCTATCGGAGGCCCGCCGAATTTTCCTCATGGGGTAGAAACGATTTTTAGGAACGAATCCAAAATCACAGTTTTCTCGTCCGCAGCACCTTTCGAAGACTTCTGAACATCAGTGTTGGAAACTATGTTTCGTTAATGATAATAATAGTAATAATAACAGCAACATTATAAATAAAATGGGCATTATTACTATTATTATTATTAGTAGTATTGCTTGCAATCGTTATCAACCGTAGTAGTTACTACAGTACTACTACTACTAATAATAATCTCCATATTATACTGTGATTGTTTTTACTATTATTAACGAAGAATAGTTTGCTACACTGATGTTAAGAGGTCTTCAATAGGTGCTGAGGACGAGCGAACAGTGATTTTGGATTAGTTGCTGAAAAACCGTTTGTAACTTCTCGGCCGTCTGTCCGTACAAAATTGCACATTATGGTATCCCTAACTCTCGGATTAGTGCTCTGTTTTCATGTAATGTTTAAGTTTGTTACTAGAATAGTACACAGCGGTAACTGAATTGCATGGAATGCAAATATGTTATATCCAGTGGTAGTATGGAGAAGCAATGTAGTGTATTTGCGTGAGCGATGTCGGCCATAATTTATGAGACTCAGCCTAACGGTTACCTCAAACTTTTGTACACTATGTACTGGGGAAAACATTTTCCAGATATTGTATGCCAGAAATAATATTGTATGCGACGTAAACCCACATCGGTCAGTCAGGGCGACGATGTGGGCAAGAAGAAAATTTACAGGGGCCGACATGGATTAACGTGGGACGAACGTTGATCTGGAAGGATTCACATGGGACCAACATAAATCGACATTGACAGCGATGTGGATAGACATCGTTGCCCACATGTGGGCCAACGTGGGAAAATGTTTGCAATTCTACCTCGAACCGCATCGACATCGATCCCACCAAAATAACCCATGTAGATAGACATAAGTCCGTCAAGTGTGCTACTGGGAATAGAATTGTTCGGGACAAAATAAGGCAATTTCGTAATTGTGTACTTATAGTCGATGAGAGATATGGGATTGAGCTTGAGTTGAATATCCTTGTTGCAAGAGAACCACAGGATTTACAATCGAGATATGAAAAAAGGAAAACCAGAATTGAATAATTTACTTTTGTTACCCGAAGCAAAATCATGTTATTCATTGCACATGCTTTCCCTTAGAGTTTTACTTCTGTGTAAATACTTTTCATTCATATTAATGCTTCGAAGCATTTACTTCTGTTATAATCAACCTATGCGTTCTGTAGATTACTTCTTGCAGTAACGCTGTTGTTACTTTTCTCATTGGGATGAGAATTTGTAGGTTTGAAAAATGATCTCATGTCCTTAAGCTATTCCACCCTCTCACCTAAGCATAGAGCAGAAAATTCAAACCTATTGGCACAACTTGCTTATTTGCTGGGACAATCACTGACTTTTGCATAGAGTTAGGAAGAAAATAGAGAGAATATACACGACGTCACAGGAAGCGAAATAACGATTCATCGGCAGCCATCTTGTGTGGTCCCATTAGAGTCCCTCTATACCGAGTACTGTGAGGATTGCCTTTTTCGATAGGAGGATGGGTGCACCTCAGAGAGGCAATACTCGGAAAAGAGGGTCTCTAAATATGGGGCCAGTCAACATGGCCGAAATGCCTCGTCCCTTCCGTCTCTTGGCTTCATTCCCCTCTCCTACAAAACAGTCTAAGGTTCCCTCTATTTATATTCCTAACTCTATGCACTTTTGTTTTGACATAGGCTTCTCTTCTAAAATGTTCTTCCCTCTTTCTTCTCTGATTACAAAGTTGTCAGAGGTGTACTTCAATAAAGTCCTCACCATCTTTAGTCACGGTGCAACATTGCATTTATATGCAGGGTTGTAACGAAACCTTTCGCTTACTATCCCATATACCTGCGTACTTCATAAATGTTAGGTGGGTATACATGATGCCTAAAAAATTGAGGTGGGTATACGATGTATATCCGCATATCCCTCCCATTACATCACTATTTATAAGTAATAATTCTAAATCAACAAAAGCAGTCAATCGCCTTACGCCAGATATGGGAGCTGCGTATTGTAATTATTTTTATTTATAATTTAAAAGCATCTATGGACAGCAGTCAGTTCTCTAAGGGAGCACAAGTGCTGTGAGGCGGAGGAAGGGGGTCCTGTCTTCCATCTAGTTACACCAATGTGAGTGCGCCATGACGTACATTTTGTGTAACAGGCTACGGTCTTTTAGCCTTGAGCCATTCTTCCAGTAGGTGTATGCTACTGCGGTGTGAGATTGTATTTGTAGGTCCTATTTTCCCGCTTATTTTTCTATTGAATTCTCTAACTGTTCAGTTCTGACGCACTGAGTGCGCCACGGGCCCAGTGGTATAAATACATTTGATAACTTACTGAGAAAGCCCACTGTCTTTACATATCTTATACTAATTAAAACAACAACACTGTTTTCTATGATCTTGAAAAATGATGTAAGAGTTGCATGATGAACGCATTTTCGAACGTTATCCGCTTTCACTATTGGCAATGGTGGTAGTGTGAATAACCCCGAGTAACTTTAGAAGAATGGAATCACATTTAGAACCACAAGAAAATATAGAAATAACAGTAGCTTATATGACAACAATAATATCAACATTCAATTGAATTGAATTTATTTTCTTTTTTTATACATTTTAATTTTTTCTGCAACATTGTATTTCCCTGACTATAATTTAAGAATATAAATTCATATTTTTATAAATATTAAATAAACATAGAAAATTTAATTATTAAAAAAAATAACCTTTTTGAAATAAAAAATTTCGTGGCGCACGCCACTAATCTTGAGAGTAACCTTTTGATGCTTGTAATACAATTTACTGCAAACGAGATCTTTTTTGTTATTGGGTTCCATTTTTCGTAAAACACTGTATTTACGTGACTGTAATATGATTACATAAATGGAAATTACTATTAGCATTAAACCTGAGAAATAAAACTAATTTTTTCAAAACAAATATAAAATTACAGTGAAAATTATAAAAAAGCACGCGTCCACCGCAAGTTTAATAGTGATTCAGTCATAACGAATAGCGCAGTAAATAGAGGTTTGATGTCGTAACAAATTAGGGAATAGCTGAATTTTGGCAGGTGTGTAGGACATATGGTAGGGATCACAAAACAACAAAGTCCCGACCTCTCTCCCACTTGCTTTCCCCCACCCCCCTCAAACATTGCAATGACAGTACTTCATTCAAACGCTTGCAGCGTCCAAACCAATAACGTTATTGACTTGATTCTTGTTTTGTTTTCTTCCTTAGACAATTATCTAAAAATAATGTTCAGTGCATATTTTATGTATATCGTATAGTTTTGTCACAAACGTAAAAAAGTAACAAAATAGAAATAAATTTATAATGAAAGGAAATACAAATTATTGCTAACTTTTTATCTTTATGTTATTTGCAAAATGTCTTCGAATTAACTTACAGATAACTTAAAAACCTTTAAAATGATGTACAACAGTATACACTTTTAATGAATGATAAGCCGAAAAGTCAACAATTGTAAGCACTGACAACTGCGCGCGGGTTAGAGTGTGGCTGGCGGGCGGGAATTGTTGGCGGTCACTCAGTATTACTCATGCGTCTGAGAAGGGAATATTATACCCGTCAGTATGCAGTTGATCGGCGATTCGTATTAACAGTCATTGTGTCTAGAGCGTATTTACAGTTGTTGTGTCGATCTTGTGAATGAATGAATAGGTGGCAAGTGAAAATGATGAAGTTGGTATCTGATCGTGATGTAAGTATTGACGGATTGTATTACTGAAAATTTTAATTTCAGTATATTTAATAATGACTGAATTTGCCAGAATATGTATTTTTTGTAAAAAAGAACTTGAAGATAGTGCAGTGACTGTAACTAAAGGATTATAAACTTTCATAAGAACCAGTATTGAAAGGAAGGATAGAATCCATCTAGCATTACGTAATGTAAATATTGTAAAAGTTCATAATGAATGCAGGAAACAGTATACTAGGCCCAGCAATATTAAATCCGCTACACAGTGTCTACAACAGGCCACTACGTCACAGCATTGTTTAAGGGAATTAGAAAATAAATTTAATTTTATGTGATTGTGTGTTATGTGGGGAAAAAGTTGATTATGACCCGAAATACCCGCTAAAATATCGTAGGCAAATACATCACGTAATGACCTTAGAATTCAAACAAACCATACTTAGGGCTTGTGATAATAGGGACGATGAATGGAGTGGTAAAGTTAAGGCTAGACTGTTAGATGTTATTGATTTAGTCGCCGCTGAAGCGCGCTATCATGGTGATTGTTATAAAGAGTTTTGTAAAGTTAAGGCAAGTGGAAAAAAATGTAGGGCGACCACAATCAGCTGATTCTTTAGAACAATTCAATTTACTGTGTAATTATCTTGAAAACAATGAATGCCAGTTTTCAATAAAAGAGCTGCGAGACATTGTAATTGACATAAGTGGCGCTGATATTAATTACATAGATCATTATCTAAAATCTAAATTGTGTGATTATTTTCAAGATCGGTTGGTAGTGCACAATGTGTCGGGAAGAAAAAGTGTTTTATGTATGTCACATACTAGTCATATCGTTCTCGACTTATGGTATAAATATAGAGAAAAAACTGACGAAGAAGAACGTAAAAGGATAGTACGAACAACCGCACAAATTGTCAGGGAAGACATCCAGA
>JAGDQP010064932.1:0-11495 GCA_022664845.1 Lepisma saccharinum | reverse complement strand
CATAACGTTGAATATATCCGCATCAAACTTGGCACCAACATTATTCGACACAATAGAACAATAATGTAGGTAACAAAACCGAAGCACCTTAGTTGTCAAGGTTGCCAGCGTACTTTATTTATAATTCATATCCATATACTCACCAAACTTTACATAACCATTCGACACCATAGAAAGACACTGTGGCTGCTCCCGTACTTAAGCATCTCAGTAGTCAGTGTCGCCAACCCAAGCTATTTTATAAAAATGAGTGTTTGAGTGTGAGATACTATCAAGGGACCCTCGAAGCCTTCGTGATTCTTAGTAGAGTCGTAACGCTCACTTGTTATACTGTATTTCCAAATAAAAGGAAGTGGCATGACGGTGACTAAAAGTACTATTAATAGAGCCCAGTGATACTCCTGATGGAGTTGCAATCTTCACAAAGTACCAGCCTCGAAACACTCACAAAAAACACAGTTCAAAGCTTTCTATAATATTTTAAATCACAGCACACAATTGCTGGGAAGGTAATACAAAAATAGCGACGGAACCTTTTATTTCACAGTTCCGTTGAGCATTACGAGAACGAATTTGAAAAGTAATCATGTCAGTATATATGGACTTAGGTCATCTATCGCAGAACTAGTAAATTAACTAAACAAAACAATTTATCCACACAGTTATTGCGATGTTTCATATGTCTCTGTAAGATTTGTTACTCTTTAGTCCTATACAGAAATCGGTTTCATGACAATAAAGATCAAAGAGATGAATTTGTTTCATGCAATACAAATTAACAACGAATTTTTCTTCCCAGAAAATCTTTGCAGTGAAGTAAAATCTTGGGAGTATCGAAACACGGTTTTATACAGGAAAAGTAATAATTTAGAACTTTTCGAGATAATTGTATTCGAGATTTCAAGTGCATTTTATATTCCTTCATGAGTTTAGAACGATCATAATTGTTTACGAAGGAGAGAAAATTATTTTTAAGCTAAAAAAAAAAAGATGTTTTTATTTTCCAAATGACTTGCTTCGTCTCCACGTGTCAGATTACGCGACTCGCTACAGTCCTTTAGAGAGCATACTGACTAGTTTTTTCACACCATACAAGTTTTCCATCTGGAACTACACTATTGTAGGCATCTTCCCTCAATCCACTCAATGTTATATTAGAACTGTACTATGGATGCATACTGACATTCCGTGTGATGATATACAGAGTAGAGCATGAACCATACAGCCTTAGTGATGTATGTTACATCATATCCTAAAGTCTCGCCTGTAAATAATCCCAAGACAATTTACAATTCATATTTGTTTACCAGCATTTAAATGTGAGTAATCGGCGTAATTACCTCAATTGTACAGAAACTGTCTTATTGATAAAACTGACAGTAGAACATATTTATTTACCTTTCTCCTTCTTCCCCTCTTCACTTTGCCACATACTCACTTCCAGAAACACTTCATTAGGTTTGTAGGATAAAATTCACATTAGTGACTGCATGATGTCATACGTTCAAAATAATTCCGCTATGCCTTAAAGCTGCAAAATGCTGCGTATGCCCGTTTCGTTCTTCCTGTTAGCTCATCTATTCCTCTCTCTCTCTCTCTCTCTTTCGTTTGTACTGTATACACATTATAACACACACTCTCCATCCACACCCTGACGCAACATACATATACATACATATGCGGTAGCTGAAGGGCAACCAGAGCAACAAGCGACCTCTATTAAAAATTAGTATTAAGAAGAAGCGCTGGAATCTAAATTATAAGCTTTCATGTTATCAGCTATTAATTCCGGGAACGGTCCTCTTCTGTACTCTGAAAGGTTCAAGAAAATCAAATGAATATATACAGGATGGGATAAATGTGGTTAGTGGGTGCGAAAGGAAATATTTTGGATGCTTCAAATCTCATTTTCTACCCGAAAAATAGCTTTTTGTTTCTACCCTAAAATACTATAATCCAGAGTCCATATTTTACCTAAATGAATGAAGTTTTATAGGAAGGATATTTATATAACTATAAACTTGATTCTGGATCAGTTCAAAAGCTGGTCAGTTTAAAGAAAAAATACTTGAATATATCTTAAACAAACAAACAAAAAAAAAAAGATAAATATTGCATTTAATACAGATAGCCAAACGAATGTTTCAATAATATATAGCTACTTCTATTTCAATTCATCCAGGTGGGTCTATATCATGGTCGCAGATATTTGTTTTGTAATTATTTCCTAAAAGAATATGCAAAATAAAGAGACTCGTATATTTCCCCCCCCCAAAAAAAAATAAATGTGAAAAGTTACAGGCTCTCAAAATAGTTGCGAAGGTCATCTACCGGCATCAAATATAAAAATGAATTGTTCTTTTCAAAAATCAATTTCTCTGGGAGTACTCTACAGATTCGCATGACATAAAAAGCATTATATTTGTCTCATGTTATACTTTATCGTGTGTAAAAAATCTTTACTTCTGATTGGCTACTTTCTCAATAAATTAATTACAATGTTGCTAAATTTAATCCAAAATTTCCGATATTTGATCATTTTTAGCTCGGGTCTTATTAGTCATATTGAGGTGCGGTTTATTGTATATGATAGATATTATCAAGTTCTACAAGGACCTTATTTTAGTTTTTATCTAAAGTGAGTTGTTTGGGTTCTGCAGGGCTCTGAATTGTTGAAAAACTGCCAAAGAGTCATTTTTAGACGCCATTTTCTCAAAAACTCACTGTTTAAAATTTTGACATTTTTGGAGTACAAGCAGAATCACCTGACCTTTAATGCCCTTTTTCCCGTTTCTAAAGCTCGGTCCTGGATGTGCCGTTTTTTGCCCCTAAAAATGTGTAACGGTCTTGTATTTTTTGTGTATTTATACAATTATCTTTAGTCATTTATGATTTAATTCCTTATCGAGAGTTAACATGTGAATGTTTTAGTGACTTTTATCAGTGAATTAAAAAATTAAATACATCCTATATACAGAGTAGTTCAATTTTCGTACCAGGACTTTAATTCGGCTCCTATTGCACATAGAGCTTTGAAACAATAAATGGATATACCAAACTGCATATGCAGAATCACATGACGATGTTCCTGAAAGAAGTGGCGTCCCGGGAATACCTCTACGAGTGGGCAACTTCAAAAATTTTAAGTAGAAACCGGGGCTGATTTTGCTCCATTTGGAAAAAGCGTGAAATTTTGAACAACTTTTAGAGGAAACACTTTTTGATATCTTGTGCCGTTTGGCAGTTACAAGAGCTAATTTAATAGGTTAACTAACCATACCTATCACCATATGAGAAATGACCACCACAAGTAATCGACTCTATTTTGTGTGCAGTTCTACGAACAATTTTTTTTTATTAGTAGCTTAAAGCTTACTCATCGTAAGTGTTAGAAACTAAAAATAGCATAGAGGGTTGTGTATATGTTGTTGTTTTTTTCAGTAGGTTTCATCTTTTTATTTAAATGTTTACCTCAAGCACTAATTTCATTGTACTATAAAACACAGAGAGGCTCGGGAAGCTTTCCACATACAAGTTTCATTTTCATTAACTTTTATTATTATTATTTCATCATACCCATGAACTCTTTTAAGATAGAGTTTTTTGATTCTTTTCCACAATAAAAGAATGTTCGAGATATTCATTTATAGAAGATAAAAAGTAACAATCTATCATCTTTCTTGATAAAGAACAAGTTTCACATGGCTGATATATAAAACCAAAAGAGTTCTCAAATTATTTAGTAATGCAAAAATTAATTATGAGAAGTTTTCTACAACAAAAATGTATGTTATATATACAAGGTGTTTCAAAAATGACACATTTTCATACATCTATTATCGGGTTATGAAATAGAGAAGCGGCTCAACACTACAACTCAAGCAATCAAAATATAATATAATTTAAAATACTGACATATTGATATGTTCCTTATTACTCGAGCTAATACAAGTGCGTGGGGTCTCGGCTCGATCATTCCTCGTAGCGTGTGGGCTTTGTGGTGGATAAACCCCCTGGGTATATGTTTTGTCTAGGTTGTCCTGTTTACTTCCACTTTCTTCATTCTACCAATTCTCTCATCATCATTAATTCCGCCTGAGCCAAAGTTGCCCAAAGGCCTTTAATAAAATTCGATTCAATTCGTCCTAACTCAATATATCGTTAATAAAGTGTTAGTCCCTTTAACCTCTCAATGTGATAAGGACGAATTATTACATTGTAAACAATTTTCAGAAACATGCCACAGTTTGAATTTGAATTTTTATGGACTTTAGGCATCAATGGTTCAGTCCAGAATAATGTACGGGAAACGAATCTGAAGGTACCATACCGCATCTATGATGTCTGCCATTGAAATCGACCCCAGAACCCCTAAAAAATGTAGCAACTGAGCTACTTCCGCTCGGAATTGCTACAAAAAAAGAAAATGACAGAAAGTCCAGCTGCAAGGAATTTTGTGTTAGGTCGATTAATAAAGCCATAAACACATATCAACCTGTTAGTATTTCAAATGGCATTCCATTGTGATTACTTGGGTTCAAATGCTCGAATTTCTTGTGTATCACATAACCCGATAATAACCGTATGAAAATGTGTCAGTTTTTTTTAACACCCTTTACATTTTTATTCCCGACTTTCACTCCACTACAAGCTCATTATTTCAACAAATTGCATTTGTGCCAGTTTTATTATTATTATTATTATTGCCAATCAATTTCGACCCAATACCAGAAAATTTCGCAAATTCAAGATGGAGTCACCGGAGACCCCATGAGATTAATTTCCTTTATCGTTCTGGCAAATCTAATTTCTCGGTCTTGAATGCAATTTTCCAAATCAAAGCTTTGCTTTTACACACTTAAGATAAAATAAAATAATAGCTGAGCAAAGCAAATACGTTTTATTTAGAAACTAAAAACGTTTAACAGTTTCGCCAACTAACTGAAAACTTGGCTGTGTTTGATGAAACCAAGTTGTTAGTTAGTTGGTGAAACCGTTACACGTTTTTAGTTTCTAAATAAAACGTATTTGTCCTGCTCAGCTATTAATTTATTTTATCTTGAATGCAAGTGTACTTCCATTGCAAGATCGGCTTTGTGCTTACAAGGGAAGTATCCGAGTGAGCACTCAAAAACGAAAGTATTTGCAATGAATTTCATAGAGTAGTTAACATATTGTAAATATCATAAAAGGAACCCTTGATTTTTGAAGAACAAAGCTGCAGGCCTTGCAAAAGTGAGAATAGAACACAATTTACTGCTTACACACCAAACAATAATATTTATACTCGTCAAATGTATGAAATGTTAAAAAGGTATAAGACAAAAAAACAAAAAAGTTCTTTTTTGTTGTTTTGAAACGTGATGCGCATCCCGCATGAAGAAAATGTTTATACCCTGACTTTGCCTAACCCGCCTTTGCTCACTCAACAACATTCAGTGAATTGTGTGAAATGTTGAAAGTAGAATTGAAATTTTATTTTATTTATAGCCTTTAGGCATCTAAGACTGAGGACGGGATAGGGGGGGAAGGATTTTGGAAGGTGTCGGCCAGGGCCTACGTTGAAGGTGACATGTCGATATTTGCCTGGTGTGACTGAGAAAAAACTGGAAAAACTTCAGTCAGGATGGTCGGCCGTTGGGATCGAACCAAGTGGAACTGGAAAGAGAAGCGTAGCACTTTTCATAGTCTAACAAGGAAGGGTACCCAGGTGTAACACGCCGATTGTGATAAGATTGCACAGACATAGAGAACATCGAAAATGAAAGCGACACGAATTTTTTTATATCGGTCAACAACCGCATTGAAAGGGTCAAATAGGGGCATAAACATGGGGTCAAAATGAGATTGTGTGGAATATTGAGAGAACGAGAAGAGATATCGGAAAAGGTTAAATGTACGAAATACTACCCATAGTCGACGCAAGGCAATGAGGTAGGACGCACCCATGCGAAGAAAGAACATCCGGAAATGGACAAATCACACATTTCCGGATTTAAAACATTGCCACAATGTGCTACGGAAATGAGGGAAGAGGGTGGCAAGGAGCAGGAAGAAAGAAGAAACGAAAACGGAAAATACGTGTTTTTGTTTTGGGTGCATACTTCGCCCGTATGCGAAAAGAACGCAGATTCATCTCAATGCACGAAGATGGGAGAACACTCAGGAAGGATGCAAACACCGTGCGTAGAGGCAGCCTGCGAGACAGTACTGCACAGTGGGTGGCATATATCGCGTAATGGGAACAACGATGAGATGCATGCTGGAAACGAAAATGTGTGTGGGCAGTAGTAACACAAAAGCAAACATGCATTGCACAGTAGAATGTAATAACAGGTGGTCCACATATGTAAGATAAACAACAACAGTAATATCAGTACCACGCATGAGTATCAACATGACATCACTACGAGAATTCGCGTACATATGTACGTACAACATAACAGTTTGCAGGGGTGTATGCTGGAAACAAGTCGCTCACTCCTGATAAGTAGCACAAAAATGATATTTCAGCAAGAAATTGTCCAAACAAAAACAGCGTTGTCACCACGAACATTTGATGATGGATGGGTTCTGGCACTCTGCTGCGCAGACCAATGACGTCAACTGATGAAAACAAAACTCCACTTAATTTGGAAAGTACTCTGGTCTTGTTGAAAGATATCCAGAACGAAAGCACGCGTATTAAAATGCAGGTATGTAGCGTGCAGACGACAGTTGATTATGCACAAGGGATTGAAGTGTCAGGATATTGTCTCTGCTGTGTAGATTGATATTGAGTTGCTGAAGGCGTACCGCATCAGATACTTTGCGTACGAAGTTCTTCCAAACTCTAACACCATACACGTCCAGAGGCTGTATTAACCTAGTTGTGTGAATAGGTATCGTCATAATGTTGAGCTGCCTGTTCAGTGGCATTATTGTTGCCAAGTCGGCTCGATCATAGCCCGTCCACGAGTCGACTAACAGTACCGTTTGCTCATTGACCTGTCAAAGGAACACCGATTGGAACCACGTCTTAATGATTTGTTTTGTCACTTTCCCAGATGATGATGCACAAATGTATAAGGTTTGTGGGCGAAACATTGTTTCTTGAATCCGTGGCCCAAACGTACCATGAAGCTCTTTCAAGACTGTGAACATGGGCGACAGCAACTTTCCACTGGCAGATATAACAGGCTGTATTGTGTAGCTATGTGTGATGGCAGTTAGAGATTGCATTCTTGCTGTGATATGCTTCTCGCCTCGCAGAGCCAGACAGTGTCCAAAGTGAAATTCCAACGTCAACCTGCTCTTTCTTTCCTTACAGTACCTGCACGTGCATGCCGTACTACGTCATCTGGCCTTGCAATCTTTTATCTATGAATTCTTTCTACAACTCAATTTGATGTTTTGTGGTGGACGAACACCGTGTGCGTGGGTTTTCTAGTGGTCCTCCAGTTTCTTCTCACTTTCTTCATTCAACCAATTCATCACATCATCATTCATACGGCCTGAGCCATAATTGCCTAAAGGCTTTAAAATAAATTCAAATGAATAAAGATCAACTTGATGTTCTGATATATATGCAACCCACTGTGCTGTACTGTCTCGCTTGCTGCCTCTACGCACGGCGTTTGCATCCTTCCTGAGTGTTCTCCCATCTTCGTGCATTGAGATGAATCTGCGTGTCTTTCGCATGCATCCAAAGCAAAAACACGTATTTTCAGTTTTCGTTTCTTCTTTCTTCCTGCTCCTTGCCACCCTCTTCCCTCATTTCCGTAGCACATTGTGGCAATGTTTTAAATCCGGAAATGTGTGATTAGTCCATTTCCGGATGTTCTACTTTCTTCGCATGGGTGCGTCCTACCTCATTGCCTTGCGTCGACTATGGGTAGTATTTCGTACATTTAACCTTTTCCGATATCTCTTCTCGTTCTCTCAATATTCCACACAACCTCATTTTGACCCCATGTTTATGCCCCTATTTGACCCTTTCAATGCGTTTGTTGGCCGATATAAAAAAATACTTGTCGCTTCTTTTTCGATGTTCTCTATGTCTGTGCAATCTTATCACAATCGGCGTGTTACACCTGGGCACCCTTCCTTATAAGTAGTAGAAAAAAAGTGTGTTGTGAAAAAATATTGATGTAATGTGCTGGAAGGTTGCAGTGCAGTGAAGGTGACATGGTTCCATGGATGATGTCAGAAATTTTACCCCCGGCGAATAATGGCGTTTCTATGTTATTGTTCTATGACTGAACAGTTTCCAAGTTAGTCGTGGCATTGGAAGTGCCATCTTACATTGTTCTCCGAAGGACAAAGATTTGTACATTTAAATTTACAGATATTAATTTGTACGTTCGATTAAAGTTTAAAACGTGTCTGCTTTCCAGTGCCCCACACGGGTACAACACATTGAGAAGTGAACAATGTTATAACAAAAAGAAAAGAAGATAAAAAGAACTGTTTTATTTATTGTCTTCCCTCATGAACTCACAAACATTAATTGAACTTCAAGAATCGTTCGTACTAGTTGATTTTCTGACCATGAATCAATTCAAGATGTGTTGCTATACAAACAAACCTTGCAAGATCAAAAACATTCTCTTAAAGTTTATAAGGTATTGCCAGCTTCTGGACTTGTTTTGTTTCCTACCAATGAAAAAATATGTTTATGTACGGGAAAAGGAATTAAATATTAATATTTTCTTTTATACTCGTGACTTTCTGGATTTAAATACAGAGGCAAGTGTGTGTGTGAAGGAAGGTGCTAAATATTATCATTGGTTTCCTAAGTTTTACAAAGTTAAGGTGGGAAGGGGAGGAGTGAGGTCTCAAATTATAACAAGAGACTATTAAAAGTGAAAAGTCAAAGTTTTAAAAATGAAATCAAACCACAGATGCAAGTCAGAAATGTCGAACTCGAAAAACAAGATGCTCTCAAAGTGCAGTCAGTTGCACACAGGACAAAATAGGAATGTTTTCACACATTTATCAATTATGTCAAGTTCATTTGGCTTCTAACTAATATTTTTTTTATCTCCATTTTAAAGAACGAAGAAAGAAAGAAAAAGAAAGAAGCATGACAGGCTGTGTTATATAATAGGACGCACACACATGTATAGTTACGGATCAATGCAATCAGAAATCGCAAAGCGTAAAAATTAAATGGCATCTTGTCACGAGTGCCGTAAGGTTAAGATTAACTTCGTGTTCTACAATAATAAATTTCACAAGACAAACGAATCTGTATGTTTGATCCGTTTGATCAAAATCATTCTACTATTATATTAGCACGTCTAGTTATCAGTGTTCCACATTTACTAATGATTTTCATATAATTCGTAAGGAAAGTGAGAAAAAGGAACAATATATTATTGTACTTGTTTAGTTGTTTTGTTTATAAGCTTATATCAGACCCTTGCACAAGACAAGATTAAAATTCATCATAGACATAGGAAAATTAACAACATATCCCCAAAATGTTATTTAAACTCAACTCGGACAATATGAATAAAATATTTATTTTTGAAAACTCATTGTAGTAAACCGGAAGCAGCATTCTTTTCGAGAATGCCATTTATGAAAGCTGAGAAAATCGAAACAAAAAGCAATTTTTTTGTTTTGTTATTGATTCCAGTAATGTGCCATTTGCTTCGAAAACAAGTGGGGGGTGGGGTGGAGAACAGCACTCTGGGCTATGCCATGGCTACGCCCGTTCTGATAAAAAAAATACAGTAGTTTACCAAAGATGCGATCAAAATATCGCGATAGCAGAGTAAACTTGAATCAAACTTGTTGCAAGCTTGACAACTCAATCACAAAAGCTTGTATCAAGTTTGTCATGATAAATCTGTAAGCTTAAGGGGAAGAGGTACAGTTAGACAGTGTACTAACATTTTTGGTCATATTACAAAAGCAAGAAACTCAATTTAAAAAAGCCCTAATACAGAACTGCCTAAAGAATGTCTCCTTCATTTAAAAATGTAATGGAAATTTTAGGAGCAAAACTGACCTTGTAGCATAATTTTAAATGTAGATGCTCTTGACGCCATACATTTTAAATGGGAGAGAAATACGGAGAAGAAAAAAAATCACTTTTTTCGTGTAAAACGTGGCTTATTTTTTAAAACCCTTGAAAGGATACTTCTTTTTAGTATCCTCTTTCATTTTATGTATCTTTCCCCTCCATCCTATGTACCAATTCTTTGTGAGGCTATTAAAAATGAAATTCCTATAGTAATATATGGGCTTCTGTCTTAGTCATATCATCCACCAGGTGCTCACATTTACGTTAGGGTTTCTTTTCCTCTTCTATGTTCGTACTTCCGTGGTGACCACTGACCAGTGTGCGTGGGGGAGGTAGAGAAAAACTCTGCTGGCTGGTGTCAAATGACACTATAGGGTCGTGGGCAGACATTCCAAAATAGAGCAGAGTTCCCTCCCTCTTTCATTCATCAGATCAAGGTCGTCGAAGATCGAATATATGGCTTCAGAGTCTGGTTTTGGTGAGAGATCATGAATCAAGCAGTGCCTTTCGCGGGTGTTTGTGCTAGCTATTTGGTAACCCAGTCTAACAGGAAATATAAGCGCACGATATTGGATACGAGAGTTATTTAAAAGGGGTAACCAGCATGCAGTTAACTTATTAAGATAACTTAAATTGGAGGATGGTGTTGGCATTCGGGAGCTCGTAGGTTCGATTCCAGCGGTCGACCACCCTGACTGAGGTTTTTCCAGCGTTTTTCCTGTCACATCAGGCGAATGTCGAGATGGCACCTTCAACATAGGTCCTGTCCAACACCTTCCCGAATCCTTCCCACTGTCTCGGCCTGAGCCTTAGATGCCTAAAAGTCAAAAATGTAATTCAAATTTAAAATTATTGTAGAACAAACCTAGTAAAAACTAATCAGTCCAGCCTGATGTCTGTATTTAAAACAAGGCAGTAAGAATTATTAGTTTGAAATTAGTTACTTACAGGCTAATGAACCTACCACTTTGTTATTATAATAAAGTAGTAAATGTGGTAGATTAGCCTGTAAATAAATAATTTTAAGTTAATAATTCTTACTGCCGTTTTAAAATTGATATTTATGGTTTTTAGGCATTTAAGGGTCAGGCCGTGATAAGGGGGAGGATTCGGGAAGGTGTGGGCCGGGACCTATATTGAAGGTGCCATCTCGGCATTCGCCTGTTGTGATTGAGAAAAATAAACTGGAAAAACCTTAGTCAGGGTGGTCGGCCGCTGGAATCGAACTTGCTCCCGTCGGGACGGGCGTAACCCATAGTGCTTTTACCCATAGTACCCATCAAATCCATTTTATCTTATCTTACAACGACCTCTCGAATGCTACGCCAATGCTTTACCACTGAACTACGGCAGCTTGGCTTGTTCTACACTAGAACTGAAATTAAGATACTGTATATCACATTTTAACCAATTAAATTTACATAGCCATTTTGCGTACTGCCTTTTAAGCTAATTATACACGTTATAAAAAAATGGCTATGTA
>JAGDQP010064931.1:0-11495 GCA_022664845.1 Lepisma saccharinum | reverse complement strand
ATACATTAGAAAACATGATACACCGATGTGTGTATTCCATGAAAGTGTTAACAGACAATACAACCTTTCTTGATTAAAAAATTAGAACTATTGGCTTAGTCCCAATAATCTAGTGGCAAAATTCTTTATTTCTAATCAACACCTGGCACGCGTAACACATTGTGTTCTGTATATGCTGACCGTAATGAATTAGATTTCCCAGGACTTTCCTCAGTATTACACTGCAAAGAAACATGATATTTCTGGCCTTTAACGATTCTTAAGTTTTAGCTGTCTTGTCTTACATTTTACCGAAACCATAGAGAAGCTATGGCTGAGGTAGCAGTCAAGACGCCTATTAAAGGTATAATTATGGTATTCACTCGGTGAGACTGAGGAAAATATGTAAGGATGCCGAAGTGAACGGGACTCGAGCTCGCGCTACTTCTCAAATTCTCAGCCAAGACCTTCAACTGCAATCTCTATATCCTATAGGTTTCCTTTTTCTAGGGAGATTTATCGCCGAGGGGCGCCATCCCTCAGACTTTTGACAGGCTTATTCAATAAACGTCTGTACAATTACTTAAATCTGAATTTAAAATATAATACGAAAAAATTTTAATTCACGGGTAAATCATATGATTCATTTATCACCGGGAATTGCTACGATGCTATTACTCGCTTTAGTTGTCATTTTCGTCCTAAGGAAGCTTCTAAGACCCAGAGTTAGAACGTAGATCCACAGACCAACACCCGCCACCACTCGGCAAGAACGCAATTCTTCCGTAATTGTCTTTCTTGCTTTCACGATCGCATTAAGACCTGGCAGTATGTTTGTTTTAAAGCCGTGTTACTAGAACACCAAAGAAGCTACTAAGAGAAAAAATACCGGTTTTGGATTTTCTTGGCACATGAATCTTATATATAGCTACACCACCATAACTTGTAGACTAAGTATGCAATGAGAAAATCCAGCCCTGAAGGTTACGGTGAAGTTGTCGTTAGTCGAATTCGCTGCTGCGGAGATAGCACTTCATTTGGTATCAAGCGGAGTAGATGTGATTTATTCTTCTCTGAAAAAAAAGAAGTATATTTTCCGAAATACCACCACCCCAAGAACCTGGGATTTGTACTGAAATATAATACTGCATTCTGCGGTCGGAAAATAATTCCTATATTTCTCCGGAAGTCGAAAACTGCTGATATCATATCTTTTCTTATCAAGTCATATCAATTGTAGAAGGAATATATATTGTATTAAATACAAAAATAGATTTGTATTGATATCCTCCATAGAACACCTAAGCCGAGTCATGTTCCATCCGTAGAATCTGAAAATAGATTTGACTTTCTTTCCACCATTTGCACCGTTACCCTTCTTTGTGGGGCCTCCTGCAGGCCTTGTGGACTGTATTAACCTTGTGGACTGAATTAACCTGTATTCCGGCTTTAAATCATACTCGTACTAAAGCGAAAGATATGAAGCTAAAGTCAAACATATAATGAATGCGTTTTAATAAATATTTACTAGCTTATAAATACAAAGTTACGTAAGGTAAGTGAACACCAAACCTTATGATGAATGAAAGCCAGATTTTATTGAACAGTACATCTAAGCTTGGAATTTGTTTCCTGCATTCGAAGTAAATAGGCTTAAATAGTGCTTGAAATGTTATGGAACGATATTGCAACATTATCATGCTGGATAATATATCTATAATTTGGTACTGTATATTGAGCTATTGTATAGTGTGAGTGATATAACAATCATGATGAAATATTGACTCGCTATTGAGGTTTGCGTATGGTAATTATTGGTATAATCTGCCTGTTTAAGTATTCGAACATCATAAGTTTTAGAATCTTGGAGAGTGTAACATCATCGGATATAAAGGAATATGAATGGAATAAAACTTAATTTGTCTACGTGTTGAGTTATTATAATAGATGCATGTTAATCTTGTACTGGTTAGTGTATGTGAGAAGAAAAATGTTACAAAAAACATATCAGTTGCAAGCAATTATCTAATTGTACCTAACCTAACCCTCGTAATCTAATTCATATGAAAGTTGAACAGTTTTGAGACCACTTAAAGTCACCCTTACATCATTTACTAACCACTTAACAGATATGACAGAAGTAGAGAGAATGTTTCTTTGAAGAATTTAAGAAATTATCCTGAAGTCATTGTTATCATTTAAGTAAGAATATGAAGACAGGCAAAATATCTGATTTGACTTAAAGGTGAAAGAAGGGCGAGTTTACCAGGGATTGAAAATTATGTTGTAAAATTCCCAGAGTAGAGGCTAAGATTATCGAAGACTGGGAAAACTAAAATGAATATTAATATTTGGAGAAAAATAAAATCTAATTAGAAGAATTGCCCTTACTTCGTTTTAGATTCGGATTCCTTAGTTAGCTTATATATCAGCGATGACTAACTTTCCACAACAATCAGTGTATGAATAATATATGTAGAGTCTAGTAGCAAACATCTTATTGTTATGTGGCAACACTGTTGCCAAATGTATACTTTCGTGATAAAGTTGCAACACTAAATTTTCTTTAAAAAGAATGTTGTTTATTCTTTCATGAAATAGAACTTGTAAATAAATTGAACAAAATTTAGGAACGTATTTCAATCATATATATTACAGACTCGTCTTGTACTTCCTATAACAAAAACGAAATTAACATTTCAATTATAAAATTATTTATAGTAGATTATATATTTATAGAATAATTCTACATCGTTTCAAACACGTTTTCTTAAAGGAAAATAGGATTTTTTAAAAGAAAATCTGACAAATAATATCTGATGTATTAAATTGTATTAATTCAAAACATAGGTAACAGTAACAATGGATGATGAAGATTTGTCGTATCTGATATTTTGATTTTCAAGAAGCCTTAAAACAAAAATTGAAGAGATAAGTAATGAAGTAAGATTAGAGGAAACGGTTCAGATAAATTCTCTGTGAAGAGATGATTATTAAAAAGGTGGAAAAACACATTATTTTTTTTTATTCATGAGAATACTAGGTTTATGTTTCAGTTGGTAATATTTCTTAGTACTGTATTTCGACATTTATTGCACTAGGAAATTTAATATATTCATTCTAAAAAAACAATTACATTTGGTTACCAAATATTATCCTTATTTGCATGTGATTAGGAAACAGGTAAATTAAAACGTTAGAAAATTTTCAGAAACTTTGAAGGCAAGGAAAGATATTCTATGAATGTGGAAAGGACAACGTGGTAAAGTGTAGGCGTAGATACAGAGAGAGAGAAATTCTAAATCCACTATTGTGGGAGGAGAGGGAATTCGGTGAAAATATTTTACATTCATAGACCAGGCAAGTAGTTAAAACGTAGAAAATTGAGATGAACAGGGGATGATTTGTACAGTTCTTTGAAGAAAGAGTCATGGTAATCAACGAACCAGTTGTGTGGCAGATACCAAAGTTCAGAGATTCTATATAATAGAATCGAACCAGAGGATCTATATAATAGAATCGAACCTAAGTCAGTAGAAACAGTGATGTCAAGAGGAATAGATTGCCTAAGGTATATAAAAAGAGAGAAATCAAGAGAAAAGTGAAATTACTGTAAGAGAGAACAAAAAATTGAATCTGTACTGTGAATATTATATATAGAGATAGACAGAAAAATTAGATAACGTTCTTAAAGTAATGAACATAAACTTCCACATTGAAACAATTTTTTGAGGCATAAAAATTAAAAAGGGTAACAGCCTACACGGCTTTCAGAGCCCAGCCTGAGCACACATAAAACAGGGCGAAAATTGTTGTCGAGAGACAAACTGAATAGAACTATCAAAAAAGCTATTTGGACTCTCAGCAGTGAAGAATAGATCAAGTGTTCTTAGTTCAGAGGATGGTAAAGGTTGATTTTGTCATCATAATCATTCTTCTACGCTGTTTTATATTTTCGTTTACACTTCAATAGTTCCAATTCTTCTACCTTTTTCCATTCCTATCTTCTATTTCTAACTGTCTACCACTCCCTTTTTCCACCTTTATCTCGGTCTTCTTATTTGTCTCTTTTTATTCATTTTCCACTATAATACCTTCATTGATAACCTTTCATCATTCGTCATCCTCTTAACATGTCCATTCCATTTAAGCCTGCTCCTTTATATTCTGTCTTATATTTTTTTCTACCTCTAGCCTCTTTCGTATTTCTTCATTTCTGATTATATCCGTTACGTCTCTGAAATCTCCTGCCTCTTTTTCATCGTTCGATTCATTTATCACTACTGGTACAAAGTGTGGTTCATGTATTGCCTTTTTACCTTACTTGGACACGTCTCTACTTCTTTTACTGGTTGGTTAACAGCCACAAGTTGCAGTCCTCTCCGATCTCTTTATTTCTTCCCTAGTTATGCCTAATACCTCTAAAGCTCAGCCTAAGTATTTAAACGCTTCTTTAGTTCTGCACTTAAAACTTTAGTTGAAACACAATAGGAAAGGAAAACTAAACTTCATTATACCGTACATGAAAATATAATAAACTCACCTACGAAGAAACATGACGTAAGAAGATCAATGAATTTAAACCAACTCCTTCTGGAATGTAAACGGAACAAGAGGGATATAAGTCACACACACAATAATATTTGTTACATATTACTTACATATCTGATTTAATGTGAAAGAAATGGAAGAATTCCACTATAAATTCGGAGGGACTTACTGTATGGGTTAAATTAGGGAGTATCGCTTATTTTGATTCATGTACCTGGTAAACTGTAATTAAAAAGTCAATTGGGAACTTTAGCATTGAACTATTTTGATTATATTTTTTAAGATCACTTATATTCTTCTTGTAGGAGCAATTAATCTCTGATATGAATTTGTAATGAATTCCTCAATCTCATTGCTTAGTTAGTTTAATGTTCATTGTAATTCAACTTTGCAATTGTAATAGTGATTAGCATTTAGCTTTCGTAAAGTCAATATTATTAAGTTGAGAAGCAAAATGAATGAAATGGGAAACACATGTAAGAGAACAACATGGCTCTCTCTTTTATGTCACGTTATATTTTAAATAAACGATACACGAGAATTAAGATACCCTTTCACTATTACAGCTTCAGGATTGGGTGGACTACGAAAGATAACCAAGTTATGTTTCAGAGTTCATCACGTATTGATTACTTGATCGGTCGATGTTTTTCACGTACGTTCAAAGACATTGTTTCTTTCTCAAAAATGAACAGATCCAGGATTTCGGTTTCATAGAAACGTAACTCCATTGTAATGTTATGGAAAATTTGTAGAGTTACGTTTCTCTAACACTCAAGTACCGAAATACCAGTTTATATTTATATAACTCGACTGAGACAGTAACAAAAATATACGAATGCATCCTAATGGAAGAACGAGTGGGTTTCTTTCAAATTAAATTACGTAGAATGTAAATTTCAAATACATTTTTTTAAATATTTGTCATTACAGACTAGAACGCACTAAATAAAACTATTATTTGATAAGAATTACGCATATCTAATGCGTAATATCTAATCATACATCTATCTACTTGCGTACTATGTTTTTCTAATCAAGGGTCAAATTTCTACTCCAATAAGAAATACGCCTACGCAACCATCGCATTATGACTAAGTATTTAGAAATTGTTTTATGATTTGATGTGACTAAGACTGAAAAATTGCTTTTCCATTAGAAAATAATTACAATGTGAATCTTTATAAATTGTGCGTAATTTGAATGGATGCTCTGTCCTATTAACCAATTTTGTGGCACCGTGTATGAAACCTATAACCCTCAATGAAGCTGTTCAAGTTCTTTTTTGAATGGTCGTATTGTTTCCTCTGTTTTGTTTATTCTGTTACCCAGACGTCATTGCTTAGATCGTATTGTTTAAAGTATCAAAATTTGAGAGATGGCATACGACATGTTTAGCATTACTTAGCATTATCTCATTAAAAAAAAATTGAGGGTTATGGGTTTCATGCGCGGTGTCACAGAATTATTATTTTATAAGAATATAAATCTGTACCTCGGAGGTAAACTATACTACGCCACTTTTCGCAAAATTCGAGCTCTGTTTATACTTAAGTTGATTTGAGCACGCTATTTCACATGTTTTGGAATATAGTGTTATCAATTGGTAATTCTTATACAAAAACATGACATAGTTATGTATACCACCAGAAAGAGCATGTTCAAATATACATAACTATGTATTGAGGTCGATCTTGGCAAGAAAGTGACATAGTCCAGTTTACCTCCAAGCTACAGAAATAAAACAAAAAATCTTAACATAAAGAGTAAAGACGTAAGAATTGTTTTCAGAATAATTCGCAAGTTTTCAATTAAGAAACACAATTCCCATCTGTCTATGCTATCACTACCAAGATGGATTAGATAAGTGTGAATGAAGGGTAGAAACGAGTAGAAGACGTAGATCGTTACGGGTAAAATAGAAAATGAGGAGTTGTGTAGTTAAATAGTGTGAACTCGGAAATGCAGAATGGATATAAAAGGAAGAGGAAGAGAAAGAAGTACATGTAACTTTTGAAGAAGATAATTGATAGTTGAAAGTAAAGGAGGAAGATGTAGAAAACGAGTAAGATATGGAAAGTATTAATGAGGAAAAAATACAAAAATCGTGAAGAAAATCAAAGAACAGGGCTTAACTTGCATTGAAGATCTTGTTACTATCGAAAGAATAATAATGAAGATCATAAGTGATAATATGGACCGCCCCGCTG
This sequence comes from Lepisma saccharinum, assembly GCA_022664845.1. Classification (NCBI taxonomy): domain Eukaryota; kingdom Metazoa; phylum Arthropoda; class Insecta; order Zygentoma; family Lepismatidae; genus Lepisma; species Lepisma saccharinum. The sequence continues at coordinate 4,755 of JAGDQP010064931.1, read as the reverse complement.
GTCTCGTGGTTAGCGTTGCTGACTACGGATTGAGGGGTCCAGGATTCGATTCCCGGAGCTACCAATTATTTCCCAAGGTGTGTGGGTCTGGACAGGTACCCACCCAGCATCGTGATACAATTCGGAAGCTGCTATGAATAAAAATAATGGCGATCACAGTGAGAGCTTAGGCTCTCCTCTCCGAACCCGTCTGGTCAGCGTGGGAGCAGTAGACCAATATCCTCCCTCCGGGGAGAGGCCTCATCAAGTAGCGGATCGAATATGGCTGTGACTTATTTATTTAAGTGATAATATGAAGTATGAGAAGAAGTAATGATGATGATGATGTTGGAAGACACATCTAAGAAGAGAAAAATCTTTTCATGGACTCATGTGCAAGGAAATAAATAAAAGATATCTTTATTTCCTTATGGAATATTACGGTGTTTGAACCTGAAATGGATTCAACAAAGAATTGATGAAGTTTAAAGGTCGAACAGTTCACAATATCTGTTAAGGAGGAAATATTAATAAACAAATCAAGATGGAATCATATTTTAGATGAACAAGGGATTATCTAACAACTGATATTGCATGCCCATGAAAGGCTGAGTGTCGGTCGGTTCGTGGTTGACGTTTAATTTTAAAATACTGAATAGCCGTCCATCTTGTTCTCATATCTCAGTGGTAAAGCAAACCCTTGGCAAGCAGGACTTTGCTTCAAAATTAGTTATATATCTATTTTTTCTGCACATTTTTTAAAAAAAATTATTGACACAAGAAGTAAGACAGACTTATAGTTACAATTGATAGATGGATCTTTCACTGAAATTAACAATGCTTTTCAAGTAAAAACTGAACTGTGCAAAGTACATAATACAGTAGATTTTTTATTGCTAATTAACTGGTACTCTTTCTATATAAGAGATATTTATGTTCATCAACGGAATATATCAATAAGGGAGTAAATAAAATAAGTATTTTTATCCTGTTTCAATGTAAGACATATTTGTTGCTCAAAAACAAAAGAATAAATAAAATTAAGTACATCCTGGCTCCAAGATGTATTTGTAGTTTGCAAACAAAGGGAAGTAAAAGATATTTGTTATTCCAAAACAGAAACAAAAATTAAATATATTCTGTTGCTTATTTAATTCCGTTGTCAAGCTTTGCATTAGATTTCACGTAAACAAGAAAATCCACTGTACTTACAATTTTGAAGTTGTTTTTAATCTCTGCTAGTGTTAATTCCTTCTCTTGTCTCCCTCTTGTCTTCAAATGAACCTCAGTTGGAGTAGTGTTACCTCTCATACCTCTCTAGTGTTCATCGTCTTCCTCGTTGATTTTAGTGGTTAAAACAGTGAATGAACAAAATACTTACCATTACACTTGAAATTATATAAACCTATTTTGCTTTAAACTGAAAACCATTAGAAACAAACACATCGAACAAAGTAACTAGACAGAAATATGATGCATAGCTATACAATTTACGCCATAGATTCTCCAGCGTGCAATATGAAAGTAAATATGCAGGTTTATTGAAGTATAATCATTTTTAACCAAATATTCTTTTCATGTTTGTGTGATTTTCTCATACAACTTTAACATATATGCATTTCACAGAACAGTTATTAACATTAAAACGTGAGCTATGGAAGCATCTTTATGTAGAATCAACAACGTTTTGTTGGTATAGATTGCAAAATAACCTACAAGTTTTATTATATACAGTACACACACATTTCTTTTTTTTTAAACAGACCAGTATATCGCGTTGAAAAAGAAAGAGATTTTGATCCTATCAGGATAATATTTCTTTCAAGTTTTTCGAAATTCAACTGTTTTGAATATCGGTCAGGACTTTAGGGTACGGGTAACATCAAGGAATATATATATATTTTTTTAATCTGAAGTTCAATGTCATTAAAAATTGAATACGTGTCGTACATATAAATTATGAAGGCATACAAGCACACACACAGACACACTTTTCAAGTCATGGCATCTGTAACCTATCACTTCAAAATAATATAAAAATGAGGTGAACACATTTTTGGTAAATTTTCAGTGTAGTGGAGAAGTATGCGATGTCTTAGAAGCAATTAGGTACTTTTAAATATGTTATTCAAACTTAAATATATATTATATATATATATATATTCCGGAAGTTATTTACTTCTTCTTTGAACTACCGAGATGGAATGACAGACACGACTGGATGAGAAGACGCAGGTTGGCTACCGAAAATATCGAGCGGATATTACTTGAAGAAAGAAATTTGAAAATAATAATATTCTCTGATAAACATTTATCTTTGCTTGCCTATCCACACCTATTTATTATGCTTACAACAATACAGTCATGCTGTTTCGAGAAGGTTGCAAAGACGTAGTCAAGAAACCGTCTTGGGTCAGAATTTTCGTAATCATAAAGTTTGGAAGCCTCTTATGTTTTTAGGTACAACAAAAACTTTCCACTTTTATGTAACAATTCATCCACTTTCTTGCAACCAACAGCTCCTGTACTTTGAGTCAAAATAGGGAAATGCCGAAAACGGGTTCGATAACTAATTATCTCGTGAACGAGAACAAACTGTTATGGGTGAGGATGTGCTAATATATTCGCTCGTTATGCTGAAACTGTAATATTTGAATATCTGTTCTGTAAATTTAAAAAAAAAAAGTTATTTTTTGTATATCATATAATTGAAATCTCAATATTTGATAAATACTACAGTTCGTCGAAATACCTTACAACACAATATATTAACAAAATACTTGTTGATCAAAAAATATCATGCTTTGATACGCAATAGCTTCGTGCTGCAGATGGCGTGGAATATTCCAAGAATATCCAATTTCTTACGTTTTAATATTCTCAAACATTTTGTAATTATCTTGACTACTTTGAACAGACCAATTAGCTGTAATATTAGAATTCAAACTGAATAGGAATTTGCAATTATTATACTAATGAATGACAACCTTTTAGTACACAATCACTCGGATGGTATAGAAAGTACCAAGTTTGTTACCACCAAAATTGGGATTGAATAGGTTGTAGATTTTAATTCCCTGTTCTTAACTAGTTGTTCCAAGAATTGGGACATCAGCATACTTTTAAAGTATTAACCTCTTCTCTTTCCCCAAGTCTGAGATCTGGTCCGCCTTAATTTCCACTTCCTTTTACCAACTATATCAAAACTGTCAAAAGGTCATCAGAAGAAATACTTAAAGTTAATGATTATTAATATACTAATGCAAATGTGAGAATTACTCCCAGCAAACCACAAAAAGATTGGTTTCTTGAAACAGACTCACCATTTGATGCCATGAATTACAATGGAATTCCAAAATGCAGCAACCAATTTAGAAGAAAAAAAGGATATAATACTAGTTTTCCGACAAACTGGAAACCTTTATATACATCCCAAAAGGGATACAATATTTGTGTTAAATTTCTTTGGTCTTGCTCCATAGTACGTAATTGGATTCAACCACTCTGATAGGAACTCAAGAAACAAGTGTTTCACCCATTTACTGCTCGATTCGTTGATTGTTTATCTTGTTAATAGTAGTACAAATATTTTCCATTAGGTGGAGTCAAAGTCGTTCACATAGCTTAAATTTCGTAATCAGAATATGAGTAATGTCAGCTATTTCGAAATACGATTAATGTCAATACGATTTATGATAATTGTTGTAAGAACAGAGAAAATTGGTTATCACAACGACAAACAAAAATAGCAAACAAGTAACTTATACAAGGACGTCTATTAATTTCTGGTATGTATAGCTCAAATTAAATGAAAGGAAAAGCAGTTAATGATCCTCTGATAAAATTATTTTTTTCTTAACCTTCCGTTGCAAAATGAAAGTCTATTTTTTTCACTGTAATTGATCTCATAATGAAATGTAGGAATACTAACATCATAATCTTTCTTTGGTAGCCTATCTTTTACATATCAAGAATTAATACGTAGCCTACCAGTTCTTGTTCCTTTTACAACACCTGGCTTTGACATAATGTTAATAATTAGGAGGATCTTGGTTACTCCCTCTAATCAAATCATCCTTGTATTTGCGAGTTTAGAAAAAACCTTTTCCATGTCCTTCGTATTTTCATTCTTCGTTTGTTCTTTTCCTTTAACATCCTCGTCTTGCTTTCAGTTTTTCCCCGCCGGATAGCTCTGTCTAGCTAGAAGATCTTACCATCCTTGCCTTGGATAATACTTCTCAATTTGACAACAGAACCTAAATAGGAATATTTGACTTTTGTCATCACAACGTATACATTATATTAAATTAGGAGAACATTCTTCTTCCATTCCAAATAGAAACAACACAATATTTTCAGAAGAAAGGGTTTATATAACGCTCACTAAGTTCTCTCACGTTCAAGACTATGAAGACGTTCACCTGAAATAAAACGAACACATCGCCAGCTGTTCTTGTACTAATAAGTTACAAAAATGAGTTGATTCGGTCCTACAAGATTAGCAACAAAGCAATCATACAACATACTTTCATGGTACTTACCTTGTAGCTTCCTATCGTCGTTTATTACCTTAACATTGTCAACACAAGGAATGATCTCGTGAGTATGTTCTTAAAAGTTAGTTTTGAAAGTAAGGATGTAATAATCCAATAGTATGTACGCTTCTGTTTCAACTTATGATTTCAAATCTGAAAAATAAATTAAAAATAGAACATCGGAAATAAATAGGTAATAATAATAATAATAACTAGTAGTAGTAGTTTATTGTTGTTTGTT
>JAGDQP010064930.1:0-11495 GCA_022664845.1 Lepisma saccharinum | reverse complement strand
TTATTTTTAAAAAAGGGTAACACATTCCCATGCTTTACACTGCAGTTATACTGTAGATTACAAACAGCTCATCATATGCGTAATCTCGTTATATACCGGGCATATCGAAAAGTTCCCGGACTCTGTTGACAATGAAGTGAGTACTTACCTAAATTTGAACACTATAGCCTTGGACGCAGCAGTGAACTGGTCTCACGGGCAGTGCGCAAATTAACGGGGGGGGGGGATGCCAGGGATTTCTCGCCTGGCAAATAAGTTTCCCACCCTGACAAATTTATTTTACGTCATTGCCAGGGATAAATTCCCCCCTCCCTAGAAGATATTTCGATCAAAATTTGATAGAAAATCGGAACATTTTTATTTGGCAGAAGTTGAAACGATTTTCATGGAAGTAAAAAGGGTATATGAACTTTTACTACATGCTAAGAAGCCTATTTGGAAGCCATTTCTTTTGTGATGTTTATGATGTAGCTTAATGTGAATGATTTCGTATTATTGGTTTGATTTAGTAACCTCCTATTGGAAAATGAGGACTCTCTCTCTCTGTCTCTCTCTCCGCTGGTCTAGTGGTTAATATCGCTGTTGATCGTGGGGTCCCGGGTTCGATTCCCGGATCTGCCAAGATATATTTTCCAAAGCGAGAGAGTCTGCAACGGTACCCACCCAGCATCGTGATGCAATTGGGGAGCTGTTGTGAATACTCGTAAAAGACTAATGCGATCCCAGTTGAGAGCTTCGGATCTCCTCTCCCAACACGTCTGGTCAGCGTGCGAGCAGTAGACCAACTCCTCCCTCCGGGAGAGGCCTCATCCAGTAGAGGATTGAATATGACTATGGATTATTATAGGTTGTCTGTTAAAGTCCATGCGTTATGTTTTATCCCCTCCCCTGGATATAAAGTTTAATTCGTACATTGCTCACGGGGCCTGCCACTGATGGAATGCGGCCTCGAAGTCATGTTGTCTTTATACGCGATACGCGCTGGATCCCGTTAATGGTGTGAAAACTCACCTTTCAACTACAGCTTCATCTTCTGGAAAAGGAAGAACTCCGCAGGAGCTAAATCTGGCGGGTGCAGAAAAGTTAACATGTGGATGGCGAGAAATTCACAAACGAGGAGTCCTCGGTGAGAGGGTGAATTATCGTTGTGGAGAATCCAATTCGTCGCGCGCCAGAGATCCAGTGGTTCTTGCCGAGTGTTTTCCCTCAAACGTCGCAGAAGGTCAACGTAAAAGTCTCTGTTGATGGTCTGGGCCTTGGGAACAAATTCGCGATGAACAATGCCGCGGTTAGCATTGTTTTCATCGACCTGCGGCTCATTCTTGCCTTCTGCTGTCGTTGAGACGAGGGGCTCTTCCATTGCGATGACTTCTGCTTTGTCTCAGGGTCGTACCGGGAGACAGACGACTCGTCACCGGTGATGATCCTGGGTGTGAAGAATAGCTCATCTGCGTCACTCTCACAGAGATCTTGGCACACCGCGACGAAATCTTCCTTCTGTTCAGGTTCAGAAACTTCCAGCAACACACTGCATGTTCAATCCCAACGTTTGAATTTTCTGCACTAACTCGTACGATACGCCAACAATGTCAGTAATGTCGTTGATTGTCCTGCGACTATCCGCATGCAGAAGTTCCCTAATTCGTTGTATATTTTTGGAGTTTGATGCTCGTAGATGGTCTTTCATATTGCTTGTCGTCTTCAAGGGACATTCTTCCGCTTTTAGAGTACCTGTGCCATTCGTAACATTGCCTAGAACTCATTGCTTCATTGGCTTAAACTTGGCGAAGCATGTTCAACGTCTCTGTGACCGATTTGCTCAGTTTAACACAAAATTTCACTTTGGCTCGTTGTTCTACCTTTCTGTCTATGATGTAATAGGAGAATACCAGATAAACGTGATCACAAAACGAACACTATAACAACTCCCAACGTTAACACAACGATGTCACTTGGAACACTGTTTTATCAAGATTACAGGCCACTCACGCTGCGAGCGTAGCCCTGTGATGCTACCTTTTGGCGCGCTGCAGATCTAGTCCGTCATTTGTTTTGATACAACGTTGTATTAGCAATTATTATAATCTTTAACAATTTTTTGTTGCTTCGAATAGCTCAAACGATTTAGTCTTTCCACATTAATAAAAATCTTTTTAATATTTAAGAAAATGAAACTGACCAAGAGTACGAAACACTAACTCAGTAGGGTTAATTCCTTCGAAATTTTAATTTTGAAACTCTTGAATATGTAAGCAATTTCAAGTACATTCTGCACCGTCTGTGGCGCTGTCATTTGTCCAAGTTTACCACAGAATTTTATTTATGCTCTTCGATCATACAACTTTTCATTTTCCATCACCGTCATGAAAGGTATCTCAAAATTGGACATACGTATAATTAAACTACCCTCGTGTTCACGACTTACACTATAACAGTAACGAAGGCATCTAAACTTAAGTACTGGTATTGAAGTTTTGATTTGAAGCAATATAGTTAAATCAAGTTAATTCAGAATGGTATCAGTTTATAGTAGTGACAATCGTTGTCCTGTAGTTTCAGACAGAGGTTACAAATAACATCTTTAACCATACGTACAGCACCAACTTAAGATATGAACTTCAAAGATTACCCGTAACAACAAACAAACCACTATATTCAGGACTCATGTTGATTTCCTTTTATGAAACAATGACGAAGACACCTTCACAGGAAAGTCCTGTAACCTAGCCAAACCATTAATCCCTCCTTCTATTGTCAACAGTTCCACAGACTGCAAATAGCATTGCGATCGAAGCGCACATGCCTCGTCAATCACGAAGGAGCCATCATTCATCATGATAACGTCAGACCACATGCTGCTGGCATCATCCATGAAAAATTAAAGGTATTTGTTTGGGATGTTTTACTCTAGCCCTCCTATTCTCCTGACATCAAACCTTAGGATTTTATAGGCGTAGAATTCATCTTGTACTAAGAGATTATCGATTGTGATGGCGATTATCTACAGCCTTACGTAAGTTTTATTTTGTATTTTTCTAACCTCTACATCCACACCAAAAACGGTTAGAAATTTTCCACGTATCCATTACAAAAGTAGCTCTTCTACAACCGATATATTTCCTTCTCTCTTTCTATAAACACATACACACGCTATCATTTCTCTTTCTATTTCTCTCTCACACACAAACTATTTTTCTTCATCAACACTTTTCGCGTTTGAAGCCAACAATGAAACGTAATGAAGTCTTCAGCAGGTATTTTCTTCATTCCTATTAAAATGTATCTAATCAAAACTCTTCAGCTTAGAAATATCAGAATAGCGCTCGGAAAAGACAGCAAAGAAACTTTCCTGTGTCATTGGAAACAGCCAAAGAGTCAAGAGTTGGCTTCTATCGCTCTCTGCTTCTTCTGTCCCTTAACTAGCGAAAGCAGGTATTCCAGAGATGACACCAGTGTCCTCTGTCAAGGTTCTTGTACATTGCATTTAAATACGGTCGAAAGGGACGAGGTTCAATTCCAAAATCAGCAATATTCCTTTCTTCATTCCAGGATAACAAGCTCTCTGATTACGTATACATTCACTATGTATTTCGCAACTTACTTGAAACGATTCTATGAAGACTTACATTCGGTTAAGATGTTTTGCTTCGAAATATTCGACCATTTCTTTCCGATTCAAATATCTGTTTGTTCGTTCTTTGGTTATTCGTTTCTTTGTCCTTTAGTCCCTGTATTAGCCGGATATCCGCTAATTTAAATATTCGGATATTTGTTTCATTATCCGGAGATTCCTTGTTCGACTTTCTGATACCCATTTATTCGATTATTCGGATATCCGATTAATTGGATTCGATTAACAAAATTTATCAGCTGTATGATTGAAATAATTACCGGATCAATAATAAATTATAGGATCATTTTTACAGTCGTAATTCTGTTACAACTAGAGGAGGTCACTGTGACTATATCGATTGTTCAATAATTTAACAAAATTAAACATATTAAATTCAATAATAATTGACATATCCAATATCGATACAAATCCTGCTCCGATATGAAGGATATTTGTTTTACAATGATTATTCGATATGGTTCATATTCGATTTCCTAAGATTCTTTGATATGAACGTAACCCAATATTGCACTTTGCAGTTAAGAATATTCAATATAATTATTGTTCTACAATTTCCAGCAATATCGGAGTTTGACATTGAAGTTCCGAGATATCATATTCCTACCTGACACTGGATTTTACATGCCAGTAAGTTGCAACTGTCGGTAGAGGAACCATTCAAAGATTAGATCTTGGTTTCTAGTGTTCAGTAAACACATAAAGTGAAAATAAACAAATCTAGAAAGTTCAGTACTCAAAAGAAATAAATGTCTCTTTCGTTTTAGTACCACTTAAATGAACCGAAATTTCTTTATTGAGCTTGACTTAGATCGCGGTATGGTAGAGGAAATCAGTGTTGAGAGGAAATTAATGAAATAAAAGTAAGAAGAATCTCTTCTGGGGTTATCCGGGTGTTGCCAATGGAATCTATGGAAAACCACTAGCCATAAGCCGCTGGATTCGAACCCAGTACGTTCAGAACACGCAAAATGACCTATCAAAGGATCTACTAGTGTAAGTCCTAGTGCAATTTCACACATTATAACACATACCTCAACTTAACTACGTGTATCAGTGAATGAGTTAAGTCCTTCTTCTAAGATTTCAAATTGCAGACACCATCTGACCATTCAATTAGTGTCAATTGTAAAAACAAAATTGTATAAATAATTTGATTTCATTATAGACTGTAGTTTCTTTTATTTTGGCGTCTATTACCTATCCATGCCGGCTTGGAGTTACTGGTTTTCCACCAGGCGCCTCCCTAGATGGCGAAAGGGAAATGCCGACCAGATATGGTGAGTACCGGAAATATTCCGGGGCGGACCAGAACCAGTACAGCGTTGCAGTTAGTGTAGGGATCTATAAAGGTTAGGGAAATATGACCACGAAAAAAAAATACCGTGGTGAAGGGAAGCAGTTCCACCATTACCACCCTGAGGCTGAAGATGAATGACATCGGCAAAGGTCAGTGATGAACAGTGCACGACATTTTGAATACCTGCCTTTATTGCGAGGTCGTAGAGCTGACAACTCTACACCGTTAAAGCATGTCAAGAAATAGTAACAGATGGTTCGCGGATTCTCCTGGGGTAAAATATTCTAGAGGTAAACTAGTCCCTCATTAGGCTCCAAGAACAAGATTAAGAAAGACCTTAGAATAGGAACGTGGAACGTACGAATGTTATACCAAAAGCTCCCTTCAGATGGCGGTACGCGAGACAGAGAAGTACGAGTTAGACATATTAGCGACACAAGAAGTCCGGTGGGAGGGTCAATATAGTATCCAACAGTGCAAGTATACTTTCTACTACGGGGAAACACAGTCTCACGATTTCGGAACAGGATTCCTCATTAAGAATAGTATCTTTCCGGCGGTTGAAAATATAGAGTTAGTAAACGATAGACTATACGTTACGATACGCACTCGATGAGGCAACACGGTTTTAACAAATATCTATGCTCCGACCGAGGTGGCTAATGATAAAGACACAGATACATTTTACGATGATCTAGAAAGATTGTTTGATCGATTACCGAAGTATAATACGGAAATTGTGTTAGGGGGTTTCAACGCTAAGGTAGGTAGGGAGAAAAACTATAAACCTACTATAGGTAAATACAGCCTTCACGAAAAGACCAACAACAATGGAGAATGACTGATAACTTTCGCGATGTCGAAAAACCTAGTAGTAAAGAGCAGTGGCGGTGGGTGCTATTGTTTGCCCCGTTGCGCAACACACACTTTCATAAGTTTTGTTAATTTTTAATTCAATAACTCTAAAATATCGAATATGTAATAATATTCTACCCCTCGGAGTTAAAAAAAGCCATAGTTTCCTTTTAGGAAGAGAAAAAAATACTTCACAAGTTCAGAGTTTAATCTTGGTGTTGTAATTCAAGGGCACCATGTGTAATGCCAATTAGCACAGAAGTTGCACTGCAAAAGGAAGCCGAACGTGTCTACTCATGACTCCCCTCCTTAGCTTTGCGTTGCTTCCACAAGGTTGCATTTGTGGCGAGCAAGCGACAAGACCTTCTATCAGGATGGAGAAAAATTCGTTTGCTAGTTCCCCTCATTTACTCGCAGTTTCTCTCTCTCTCTCTGTCCGTGTGTGTATGGGTGTGTGTGTGTGTGTGTGTGTGTGTGTGTGTGTGTGTGTGTGTGAGAGAGAGAGAGAGAGAGAGAGAGAGAGATTGTATATATGTGTGTGAGCATGTATATGTTCCTTCATGCTTTCAACAACGGTGTTACCGCAGAATACTGAATTTCGCACGTGACTTTCTGGATATTGGAATGACTCCTTAGTATCGGAAGACAGACGCCAAAGCAAATCGTATGCCCACCTCCAGTTTAATCCAATGTGGACCAAACTTTCAGTTCTAACTCAAGTTTATAGGCTTCTTATCGCTGTGCGACCCGTTTTTTATTTAAGTTTTAAATCCTGAGTTATTCGTATAATAGTATACCGTGCTCTGTATGTAATAGAAAATATTGCAAATAATATTTACTTTTTTTTTGCAAGAATTAAGACATGAATAAAATACCAGCCACACAGCGATATCAAGCGTAAAAAGCATAGTTAGAACTGAAAATTTGGTCCATATTGGTTTAGACTGGAAGTGGGCAAACGATATAGATTAAGTGCCCTCTCCTCTTCCTGTCTTCACATATTCATGAAATTTTTAGCAGCATCAGTAGTCAGTCCAGTATCGCTTTTAGACAGAGGTTATTGCGGGCGACTCATGTCACTTTAATCGCGAAATTATAATTTTAAAGTTATGGCATTGTATTGTTCTATTTCAAATGTGTATATACATTGTTACGCTCATCAAGTGAATCTATTTATGAGGAAAGCTGCTTTTATAAATAGAAATTTAATATTTTTTTCTCAAATTTGGAAGGCGTGTATAGTTTTCTTCTCGTAGTCCCCAGGTAAACATAGATAAAAAAAATATATATAACAAGCCGAAACACAGGGAATGAAGGAAATAAAAACATAAGGATTAGGGATGAGGTCATAAAGAAAATAAACAAATTTAAATACTTGGGTGCAAATGTAACAAGCAAAAACGAGGTAACGGAAGAAATGAAAAGTCGCTTAGTATCGGGCAACGCATGTTTCTACTCAATCCAGAATCTCCTAACCTCACGATTAATATCAAGAAAGTCGAAATTGAAACTTTACAGAAAGGTTATTCTTAATAATGCACGTATTGCTTTATTATTTTACGGTTGTGAAAGTTGAAGTACGACCCTAGCGGATGAACATAAATTATGAGTGTTTGAAAATAAGATCTTGAGAAAGATATACGGGTCGAAATGGGACGAGATTACTGGGAAATGGAGGAGACTACATAATGAAGAATTCCACGGACTTTACGACTCACCTGATGTTAGAATAATGAAATCGCGGCGACTAAACTGGACAGGCCACGTAACTCGGAGTGGGGAGAAACGAAGAGTACATTCTATCGTAGTTGGTTAGCCTTAGGAAAAGATACCGTTGGGAAGACCGGGACGATGTTGGGAGAATAATATTAGAAGAGATCTTCGAGAAGTAGGTGTTTGTGATGAAAACTTACTTAATCTTACTGGGGATAAAATCCTATGGAGCACGTTTGTTACTGCGGTGATGAACTTGCGAGTTCCGTAAACCATAGAGTACGTAAGTAAATGCTGATTTATTCGCAAGCAGACAGTTAATCGAAATTAAAATGGAATATCAATGATGCTTCGGTATGGCTGTGACGCCAATACGTGCACTATTTTTGCTAAAAGTAAGTGATTTTAAATATTAAAAGAACAGATGAACACTGTACCTATATCTCTTGAATTCCCAGAAAAGCAACCATGTAACTAGAGCCCAACAGCCATCAAGAAAGATAAGAAACGTAAGTGCTAGAAAATCTTCAAATCAAACAACTTTACTAAAACTAGAACTTACTTCAGTGGTTCCCCAACCAAGCACAGTTACATACACTCCTTCTTTAATTTCCTCACCCGGTGGTGGCAATTTTGCTGGCTGAACTAGAGGCCCAAACTGAAAGGGTGGACTGACCTGCAAATAGAAACGTCGATTTAGAAATAAAATAGAGATAGACCCTGAAATACGTAGTTGACTGCCAACAATGTGTTCAAACTCTTTGCATTAATCTGGATGTGTTTGAAGAACACCTCAGACACATAAAGCTAATTAATTTTGACGGGAGAAAAGCAGTCCACTCTTCGTACGTAATGAACACCCTCACTGTGGATATAAAGATATGACTGTATTCAATGAAGTGACAGATTGAGAATACGCATATCTGTCAAATAAACTGTGGCTATAGAACTACATGCACTGGAAGGCAGGTCGCCATAATTTCAGATGACATAGTGTCTTTAAAAATAGTGACACTTTGCTCTTCAAATAACATTACACAGGTCGTATACAAGTAGTACATTTCAGGTAAGTTAATAATTGCGACAACGCTACTTAGAAGAAATTCCCTAGAGCAACGTTATATTTTAAAGAATTTTTCTCTTTTTCATTTATTAAAATTCTTTGTACAGAGAGAAGCTCTCTTCTTAACTTTAGATTTTATTTAAGTATTGGGTTGATGCATCAGTTTGATCTGGGTTATTTCTCACTTTATTTTCTCGGCGTATTGTTGATATATACCAGGTGTATGCATAAGTAGTTTCCGGTTTACCTAAGAGATGGCGCCAGCGAAATGTACGCAGCGTATTCATTTGACACATACGTCATTTTGTTCGTCTAACATTAAACTACAAACACGCACAAGTTGAGTCCGCCATACACTAGCGTCTTTGTTTTATCGTTCAGTGATCATGTCGAAGTTTGTGCCTGAAAAAGAACATTGCGGCACGCATTGCTTTTCTTATTTAATCAAAAGAAAAAGGCTGTTGAAAGTCATCGTGCGCTGGTAGAAACATATGGTGAATACGCTCCATCGATTAGAACATGTGAGACATAGTTTCGACAATTTAAAAGTGGTGATTTCAATGTGAAAGACAGTGCGCGCTCTGGTAGACCACAATAGTGCGAAAATTAGCAATTGTAGGTGTTATTGGAGGATGACCCAACTCAAACTCAACAGCAATTTGGCAAAAGCATTAAATGTGTCACAAGAAACAATCAGCAGACATTTACGAGCAATGGAGAAGATCAATAAACTGGGTAAATGGGTCCCACACGATTTGAATGAACGTCAAATGGAAAATCGCAAAGTCACTTGTGAAATGCTGCTTCAACGCCACGAAAGAAAATCCTTTGTGCATCGAATTGTGACGGGTGACGAAAAATGGATTTATTTTGAAAACCCGAAGCGGAAAAAATCGTGGCTTTCACCTGGCGAAGCCGGTCCTTCACCACCAAGTTCAAATCGCTTCGGCAAGAAGACCATGCTTTGTGTCTGGTTTGGACCAGAGTGGTATTGTGTATTATGAACTTTTGAAGCCCGGCGAAACCGTTAATGCACAACGCTATCACCAAGAAATGATTAATTTAAATCACGCATTGATCGAAAGACGACCGGAATGGGCCCGAAGACATGGCAAAGTGATTGTGTTACACGACAATGCGCCGTCTCACACAGCAAAACCAGTGAAAGACACCTTGAAATCGCTTGGATGGGACATCCTTCTGCACCCGCCGTACTCCCCAGACCTGGCGCCATCTGACTATCACCTCTTCGCATCAATGGGGCACACGCTCGCAGAGCAGCACTTCAGCAATTTCGAAGACGTTGGAAAATGGCTCGAGGAATGGTTTGCCGCAAAAGACAAGCAGTTTTTCTGTCATGGTATGCATCAATTACCTGAAAGATGGGCGAAATGTGTAGAAGCCGATGACCAATATTTTGAATAAAACAAAATTAATTTCCCTTGAAAATTACGTGTTTCCTTTACCACAAAAACCGGCAAAAACTTATGCATACACCTGGTATATAATGATATTATGGAGTTGTGGTTATTTGTCAATATAAAGAATCAGGAAAAGAGACTGAACCGAGAGAAGCGGGCATGACCACATTTCAGAGATGATATTCATGGTCAGTAAACAATGTTAAGTTCATAGTCGGTTATGAAGGGAGGGTTTTATCCACTTCAAAATATTCCCAAGAATGGAAACCGTCAATGTTGCACGGTATGTGATGAATATTAACGCTTGTGTGAAAATAAGTCACCGAGACAGAAAGCTGCTGCTACATAAGAATAACCGGAAACTCTTGGAAAAACTTGACCGCGATTCAGGACTTGAAATAGTAAATCACTACACGCACACCACACTCTGCAAACCTTTTAAATCTTTTTCATCTGTCAAACGCCGTTGAAGGAACTTACTTCCGAGAGGCTGTTGTATTGAAACGTGAATAAATAAATTCTTCTTGGCTCAGTCATCGGCATTCTTCAATTGAAGATTTGACACGTGAAGCAATTGTTGCGAGACTGTCGTTTTCAATGAAGATTACATTGCCGATTGATTTCCTGTGTTTTGCACATTACATTCTATTATAGCGCCAAAGTATGCATCTATTAGATGAACTTATGCATCTATTAAATACTTCGACCTAACACATCCCTTGAGTACGACTCTGATTGTTATCTGTATAGACAAGTCCTCTCTCATTATTAGTTTTCGACATAGGGTCTATTACCTTACCTATAATGATGTCATCTACTTTGGTTGTATCTACAGTAAGCCAGAAATCTAGCATTTCTTGGACATAGGCTCTAGGTTCAAACCAACTCTTTGGTTAAAATATCCGTTCTACTACACCATTGAATATAGATTACTTTCTTTGTAAGGTACGTTTACAGTAGCTTTAGAATAACTAACTATTCTTAAAAATTGGATAGGGTGAAGCGGAAAGGCCACTTTACTGGAGTGTGACTTCGTTTGCTGTGAATCTGAACTATTAGCATTCCAACTTGATCTTTCTTTGGGACTCATAGTAATATTGTAGTAATTTCCATAGTTGGTTACATACTCGATTTAAAGAAATATCACAACTACCAGCTTCTCTGAAGAACAAATTTCCAAGCTTATATAGAATTGCAACAATTGCTCATTGTTTCATCCCCTCATAACACATAATACATTTTTCCTGCACACGCGATATTTACACTCTGAGAAATTTTCTGTGTAATAAATAAACTATGGAAGTTGTAACAACTAGTAAATGTTTTAGCACATTTACTTAGAACAATCATTGATTAGGCGGCCTAGAGCAGATAAACCTTAGAGAGAGTCCTACGTCATTAAAGTGAAGCCGTTTTTTATGTTCATGGCGGCCATGTTTGTAGGACCGGGTGCCAAAGTTTCCCGCAAAAACAAACGCGATTTCATTGGTCAATGCCACAGATATCCAAAGC
>JAGDQP010064929.1:0-11495 GCA_022664845.1 Lepisma saccharinum | reverse complement strand
TATTCTCGCTTTTTGTTTCTGAACCCTAGTGTGGCGTTTCGTTTCGCGTTACTGTAGTGGTTGGTATTTACTTCGCTTTTATTACTTAGCCATCGTTGCCTTGCTTGTTTTCGTTCCTCATGAAGTTTAATGCATTCTTCATCAAACCAAGGTTTGTTTTTCTGTTGTTTCTTCTCACCTACGCGTTCCTTCGCTGCGCTCTTAATTGTTTCACGAATTGCCTCCCACATCTTACTTACATCAATTTCATTATTATTATCATTATTATTATTACTCGAGTCGGCTAGGATTTCGAACCTATTTGAGAGTTCGAGTTGGTAATCTGCTTTTATGCTCGGATTATTTAATCGTTTAACTTCGAATTTCAGTTGTTTTGATCCGTTGCTTTCTCTGTTCGCGATGCATAACTTTTCCCTTACTTTTGTGATCACTAATTGATGGTCGGTGTCACCTTCCGCTCCTCTGTACGACCTAACGTCCATTATGTTGGTGTGTCTTCGTCTGTCTACTAATACGTGATCGATCTGGTTGAGAGTTTTGCCGTCCGGAGATACCCATGTGTATTTTCATTACCTCTTTTAAATTAATATGCATTAACATAAACGGTATTCGCAAAATAAAATGCAGAAAAAAATTCAACTTGCTAGAGATGAGAAGGTCCATGTAATTATTACAAATGAAACTAAACTGAAACCTTCCACCTACTTAAATACTCCTGGCTACAAAGTATATCGTAAGGATAGAAAAGAAGCTTCAGGGGGTACATCCATTCTTGTAGAGGACTCTATCAATTCTCAAGAGATTGATTTGCCAGATGGATTGCGAGATATTAATTCTTCCCCATTACTCATCTCCATAACAACTAAAACAGCAACTTTGTATTCTCACCCAAAGGGATATATAAAACTCAGTTTCCCACTCTTTAAACGCATTAAAATGTTGAGAAATTTGATAATTGCAGCTGACATAAACTGCCAATACAGAATGCTTGGGGATAGAGTAACTGATGACAATGGTAAGGTCCTGTTTCAACTACCTTCTCACTTCAATCTTTAGGTTGGACCAACCCGTATTGTCAATGCAATAGAAACTGCTTCAGACAAAAAACTACTATCGCGTCCTATGATTAATGAATTTTCTAATTTTAAAGTAAACAAGTCTTCCATCTGATCACAGCGAAATTTACCCAACATTTAACATTCAGATTGATAGAAAATATCTCACAGATACTTAAAAAAATTTCAGAAAAGCAGATTGGGAAAAATATGAGGTATTAATTAATAAATTTATCATCCAGTATCTTCTCCTTTGACTCACCTGCACATATTGAAAAATAAAATCAATCTATAGTCAATATATTGAAACAGGCTGCCAATGAATCAATACCTACGAGCAAGTTCCGGTCAACGTTATCTTAATAAGACTGGAAAGGGCTCTTACCAGAAGTTACCATAAACAGCCAAACAAGCTTCTAAAAACTCACGTTAATAAACTTGACAAAGAAATTAAAACTGAAATCGGCAAGTTTAGAGAACTTACATTTGAAGAATTTATCTCAAATCTATCTGAAACCTATAGTCTCAACCCTCAATCTTTCTGGAAGATGATTTACATAAGACGAAATAGGACATCCAAGCGAAAATCTTTTCCAAATAAAATAAGATAATATAGAGATCACCTCAAAGGACACCTTACTTGACATTTTTATGAAAAGATATATTACAAATGTAGTGAACATGATTTCAACAATATTAATGATATTCAAGCAGAAGTAATCCAAATTTCTAATTTAATTAAACAATTTATTTCACACAATGAGAATATCACCTTATTAGACAGAACTTATGAACATAAAGCTAATATAGAAATCTTACTTAAAGACATTACAGCTGATGAAATCTTCAACTTCTTCAGAAAAATAAAAATACTCCTTCTGGACCTGATGATATACCGTACGTAATGTTATTACAATCTCCTAAATCTTTATTTTCCATTCTGGCTGCACTCTACAGTTCAACTTTTGATCCCATTCTTTGGAAGAAAGAATTCACTATACTAATACCGACACCTAAAAGAAGTTCTTCAAATATTAGCCCATAGACTATCTAATTATTTTGAAGAAACGGACCAGCTTTCTCCAAATCAAACAGGATTCAGAAGTATAATTTCCACCCTCGATCAACTACTTAGGATAACCACTGATATTCAATGTGGATTAAATAGAAGATACAGAGCTGGTGATATATTCATGGATTTGACCAGTGCTTTCGATACTGTCTGACATGGTGACCTTCTATTCAAATTACATAGACTTCAATTACCCACTACATATATTAGATGGATAGCTAACTTTTTGAAAGACAGGACTACTCAAATCAAAACAAATTCAGACCTCAGTAAGGACATGCATATTAAAGAGGAGTACCTCAAAAAGCTGTTATGAATCCCAAACTTTACTTAATATATGTCAATAACACTCCACTTTTGATAGATAACTGTACACAATTAGGTTTATTCACAGACGGTACTGCATACTGATCCATTGCCAAATTCTCTAAAGATGTAATCCGTAATCTAGAAAAAATCCCTGAAGAATTTGTTGATGACTTCTAACTTTAAATAAGATCAAGGCTCAACTTATACTATTCTATTCAATAAGACGTCATATTGTTCGGTAAATATTTGACCATAAACAATACTAGGATTAAAAGTGCCAAATTTATTAAATATTTAGGAGTTACCTTGGATGAAAGGATGACATTCAAAAAACATATTCTCAACTTATGTAAACAAGATCTGCAAGCACATTCCTTATTAAGAGCAATCTTCTACAATGACCATCTTCCCGCAAAAATAAAAATGCATCTGTATAAATCAATAATCAGAAATATTATTTCATGTGGACACACACGGGAAGGGCGTAAGCCAAATTACTGTTACCGCCCATACAATTCATTTTATCTTATCATATGGACACCAACTATTTAATTCTGCAACAAATACATCTCCTCTCCTGAAAGTTGAAAGATTCACCATTAGATTCGCCTTCAAGCTTTGGAACAACAATATTGAGACTCTGTACAGGACACCAGGATTGACATCGCTCAACGGTATTTTAGAAGAACAGAAAAATAAATATTTATCTAAAGCACAGTATAACAAAATTCCAACTCATCACATTGACGTAAACAAGTTTGGTATTACAAGATTTCATCCAATCACACATCAAACATTTCTGCATTCTCTTGATACTTAACTAACAAATAACAAAAACAGTAAAACAGCAAATGAAATATAGAACGAAATGGGCTTGAGTGCCTCTCTGGTGATGTGACGTGCAGTTGAAATACACAGCAATGAATCTTCCTGATCAACTCTTATTCCAAACTACACCTCCAATACTTACCTACCTTCTTACTCTTTATTACTATGTACGCCATTGACAAAAACAGATAATTTTACTTAGGGAGAAAGTAGCTAGGGTTAGCTAGGGTCCATCCCTCTTTTTTTTCTCCAAGCTAGGGAGGATTTTACATTATTGTTGTTAAGGTGATATTCCTTTTTCAGTTTTTGTTCTTGTTTAGTGTAAGATAATTGCAATGTAAAAGAAAAGTTTTTTTTTTTTTTTACAAGCAGTACAAGTGTGTTTAAATTATTGGACTCAATGCAGAATATTTCAAACTATTTCCTATCTAATTACGAATACGTGTAGCATCTAATACTACCGTCGAAATACTAACATTTTATCCTACTCTTTTGTACACTACAACTAAAGTACTTTTATCACTTTTGAACCGCAGATGGCAGAAATGAAAGAGTGTTCTACAGATTATGCTTCAATTTTATTTATGTTCTTTAGGCCTCTAAGGCTCATGCCGGGATAGGGGAGGGGAAAGGATTCAGGAAGCTGTCAGGGCTTATGTTGAAGGTGCCATCCCATCATTTGAGTGGTATGACTGATGAAAAACCCAGGCAAAAACCTCAGTTAGGATGGTCGGCAATGAATCGAACCCACGACCTCCCGAATGCTATGCCAAAACTTTACTACTGAGCTACGGAGGCTCGGTAGGTAGATATGCTTGAGTAGACTCGACTTTGTGCTCGTGCTTTTCTGCGCCAACAAGCTGGCAGTGTAAGTCGCTGTTCTTTACAGTTGTAGAAGGGTACAATATCCATAATGTTAAACAGTTGTAGTTGAACATTTTAAATTGAATTTAATGGGTTTGTTTGTACTGAATGTTTATACTTTTCTTCGAATTTCTGTAATTTCGACACCATATGAAACGCTAGAGGGCCTTGCCCGCCTAAAGGTGAAATTGTGAAAGGTCTTTTGGAGAAAGATATATACAGAAAGACTAATTTCTTCCAGAGCAATTGTAGGCAAAAACATGTACCTACAATCTGTGTTGCTTTGAGGAAGAAGCAAACATATCAGCAAAAGATTTTGGAAGGAGTGAACGCATTAAAACATTAATGTAAGCATTAAAAAGCAACAATTTGGCACTGAGGAACAGAAAAGTCACTTTTAAAGACTTAAATATGGTTGGTTATGATGCAAGAAGTGCCTCTGGGAGTGTTACAGGAGTATTTTATTTAGGGGGCAAAAAGTCACACTAACCAAGGAAGAAGTGACAAAATGCTCCACACAGCGTAAGGAAGTCTCTAGATGGTATAAGATACTCCAAGTATGCAAAGAAGCGTCTTGAGTGGGCATCAAGGACTAAAAGAGTGGAGTTCTAATGAATGGAAGAAAATATGTTTCACTATATCTGATGAATGTTGACGATATGTTCAGTGTTGAACTGGGAAGATTTTAAAGTTGCAATGTGTAAATCATATGATATCATCATGGTTTTGGGTGTAACGTCTGTCTTTGGGCCTGGAAGACTTTATATTTGAGGAAATAATGCAGAAAGACCTCCTTTAGAAGCAGCTACTGTCACAGATTGTAGCCTGATTTATGAAGACCGACTCAACTTATGCAAGATCTAGCGCCCTGGCAGCACGCTAACAAGGTCAAAAAATGTTACTGATGTTGAAACGCATACGTTGACATGTAATAAAATAAGTAACGAATTGTACTAGCAAAAATTTACTATCCTACTGGCCGCTAAATAGATGTTCCAGATCTGAGCAACGCAAGACATGAAGAAAAACAACAAATAATTCATTTCAAATTCAATATTGTTTATTGAGATCCAAAATCGTATCTTTCTTTCCATCCTTTCTAGCGCCTGGAGTCTCAATGGTTCCACTGATCATGATGATTCATATTTTTCTGAAGCCGTCACAGCCTAAATTCCCATATTTTTAGAAAATAAGCAGAATAGGAAACTTATCAACAATTCTGGATTTTAAGATTCTATTTCTGTTAAAAATGTACTAACTTTCCTTAACTGTCTATAATAATAACTTAAGTGACAGATAAACGCCAAATATTTGTCTATTGCTGTAAACGTTTTCTAGTGAATATTATTTGGCCTATTTTATTCTAGAAATATAGGGTATCATAGGGCGAATGGGATACTTAACCCAATATGTTATCGATAGTAAACACAAGACTACTTTTATTTACCTTTTTTTAATTATTTGTTGTGTCTGCTTTTCTAATTTTCCGCATTTTATCGACTTTTGATGTGCTTACATCGTAAATATTGAAATGATCATTCCCATTACTTCTTAAAATTTTATTTTTCAATACTTCCTGTTTTTGGCGTGAAGTAACATTCCGAAGTTTATATTTGAGACCCTCCTGCACCATAAGTAGCAGATATCGATTCTATATATCATATACGGTTTTGACAATGATTTATATGTACTTCACCCTCACTTTCTCTATAATCATATTCTTCAAAAACTAATATATTTAAATTTAATCTTTCACTGTACGCTCAGCTGGTAACTGAGGCCTGTGCCGGTCAAATGTCAGAGGAATGATGAACTCTGAGAACGTCAGTTCAGAGTAGAAAAGATGGGTAAGTTAGCACCCAAACCTTATATTCTAGGCGTCATTAGGATATTCGCCTCTTAGGAGTGAACAAAATAATGTAAAACCCTCAGTCAGGATAGCCGGAGGGAGGAAACACACTCTGCTCCCTCTGTGTTTTTCTCAAATTAGCGATAATAAACATTGGATCACAGACGTTGGGCGAGATGAAAATAAATATAACCAAATTATACGTAAAATTTTGGAGAGAGTTTTAGTTGGTGTATTGCGGGGGAGGGGGATATGTAGATCTTACACTTTATTAAAGTCGCGAATTGCTGCTGCGTTTCAATAAAATATGAAGAGCGTAAACGCAAAACAAATTAAATCAATTTTTTTAAGAAAAAATACTGAATTCTCGCTATTATTGTGTAATTAGATGTGTCTTACACATGAAACTACAATATTTTGTACAGAAAATGTTATAACCATCAGTTTACAGAATGAAACAAATTATCACGTGGTGCAAAATAAGTTATATTAATAAAACGGTTTAGTGCAAAATAAGTTGTATCCATTTTTAGTTCTTTTAACTTACGTTTGCGCATCGTCTGGTGCGCAATTTTTGTTGTATATATACCAGGCGATATTACAGTGGATATGAATAAAGAAGTGTTGTAAGTTATTTGAATTAGAAGAGAAATGGAAAATACAGTTGACATGGGGACAATTACAGAAGCAAATTTGGGTTTTGGGAAGAAACAGCGCAATGAAATATATCGGGAGGAGAAAGGAAGGTATAAAGTAATCCATTTGCTTCTATTACTTGAGTGCAAAACTACATGCTAGGAACAATGCGCAAAGGACGTATTTTAATGCTATTCGGACCTAGTTTACAAGACATTCGTTCTCGGGAAACTATTCTTCATCCAGAACAAAACTACATTATTTTTAGGCTACATTTTGACTGCGTTTATTTACTCTAGACCTACAGCAGTGCTTGCTGGATTAAGCTATTTGTGGAGCCCGTTCTATTGACTCTCTTAAGACCCCTGTTACATATCCCCTATAGTCGTAAGGGTAACTGATTAATTTTGGCTGGGCCCCTGAAGCAGTGAGAGCCCTAGATTGTAGCCCCTTTTAGCCCCGTTAATCCGACTTTGCTGGAGATTCTAGAGATATATGAGGATCGTCCAGAAAGTAAAGAACCATTGGGCATAATTAGTAAACAGCTAAAGATATCACTGCAATTTTCTCTATACCGCTGTTGTACTGTTCTGCCGCCAGTGACTTGGGTCAGGAAGTGATTGTTTATTTGAGGTCCTCATCATTTACAAATTGTTTCCCACCCAAAAATTCCCACCAGACCCAAAATTCATTGACAATTTCATGTAAGCGAGATCTTGAAATCTCAGAGAAAGATTCATGTAAGGTGCTAAAAGTAAAAGGCCTGTTTTCCTGAATATGTTTGAAGTCATCTTTAACGAGAGATGGCCTACCACTCCGATCCTCGTGGTGCACATTGGTTCTTTCTTCATTAGAAGAAGACTTTTCCAAGACACCACGGATTTCACACTTGGCGGGATTTTCAATAGGCGTCACCATTTTCATTCACTGACAGGAACAACGGACGTGACCACTCAGGAACGAAACTCAGCTTACACTGAGGCGCGGAAGGGAGCTGAATGCCGCACAAACAATCGCGGTGGAGGGGGATCTGCGCTAGGCGTGGTGCGCAAACGTTCTTTACTTTCTGGACGACCCTCGTAGCTTGTTTTGCACTTTAGTTCTTCAGTTCATACACTATTGAGATTTCTTGTGATTGATATGTGAACCTGGAGCCATGGATAAAAAAAGAAAATTATTAGATCAATATTATCGCTGCATGAAAAATTCAAAATTCGTAAACGAGTACAGGTATTCTATTTTTTAGTTATTTATTTAATATAAGCTAGAAGTGAAATTTCGAAAGCACACATGCTTTTTAAAAGCAGACTTAGCTTCGTCGTGCATTCAAGTTCTTGCCTGTTTCATGTAAACATCATACAGCGGTTAAAGGGCACAGTTTTCAGAGTTTGTTTGTCATGAATAATTTAGTTTTGACAATAAAAGAACTTTTAATTTGCTGTGTAATTAAGACCCATGCACGTTCTACATGATTTCTCAGGTGTATTCACACATAACAGATATTAAGTTAAAAGTAACCTCAAACACACTCATCTAAAATTTATTTCCCCCCCCCCCTCTCTCTCTTTCTCTCTCTCGTATAGCCTACATATGCTCACCCAAGCTTCAACTTTAACTTCCTCTATATACTTGCAATTACAAATGTACTCAAACTACTTCATGGATACACAAGCAGAAGTTACGTTTCACCAGAAAAGAAAAATCCTTTATGGCTGATGTGGATGTAATTTACTATTATGTATAGTAAACATTTACACCACTAAACTTTTAATTTCATTGCCCTTTAAACTTTTTGTTTTTAAATATATAAATGCAGAATTCGAAAGCAAGGTAAAGAATAACAAAGATCAAAGGGAGGGGGAGGGATATCATGACGGTTTTCATTTGGAAGTTTCGGGCTTTTTGAGCCCATGCCTTCTATATGAGGTTTATGACGTTGTGAAGGAAGTATATGAAATTTTGCGAAAAGCAACTGTCGCTTTCGCAATATATCTGAATTTATAATTACTTTGAGATGCTTTACAAGGTGTTTACGTAGCGAGGAAAGATGGTATAACTATAAGCAGTCAGGCTAGATGGTAAAAGTTCCAACAAGAAAATGAAAAATATATGAAATGTGTAAGGTTTAAATGGGATGGGGCATTCGGTGGGTGAATCTAGGTGGTATTGTCGTTCCGAGGTTATGGAGAACTTGATATGTGGATTGCGACATTCTATGCCAGAATAATCTGCAGTGAGTGTCCAACACATCTTTGAGCATGGGTAGTTCCAGGTCTTCGTGAAGCTGTGCTATGCTTGTATCACGAGAATGTCCGGTGATGAATCTGGCAGCTTTGTTTTGTACACGTTGTAGTAGTAAATGATGTGATTTTGCTGCATGGTTCCAGGCTGGTGCTGCGTATATGAGTTGTGATCTGATCATCATTAGATAAACATGCAACCTGGCTTTCAAGGAGAGTCCATTGCTATTGTTTAGTAGTGGATATAAATATCCGGTGCGTTGCGTGGATTTAGCTGCGATGTTAGTGATGTGTTTTTTGAAGAGAAGTCTCCTGTCTAATTCAACACCGAGATAGGTGGCGCTTGGACTGTACTGGAGCTGTGTTCCAAAGAGTGATAATTTGTGCGGAGGTAATGTTCTTCGTTTTGTAAAGTGTACCACAGAAGTTTTTTCAGCATTTAATTTTAGACGCCATTTTGTAGTCCAGTCTTCAATTGCGTTTAGATGTTGTTGTGCATACATTAAAGCAAATCGAATTTGATGTGATGATGCAAATATGGCTGTGTCGTCAGCAAATGTAGCTAGTAGCGTGTGTGGATGAGTTGGTATATCAGCTGTATATAAGTTGAACAAGACTGGAGCAAGAACAGAGCCCTGTGGAACACCAGATGAGATAGGATAGGCAGTGGAATTTGTATGTAGATGAGAAACATAAAATGAACGGTTTTGTAGATAGGAACGTAAGAGTCTGATATATTGGTGATGAAATCCAAGGATGTCCAGTTTATAGAGTAGACCCTTATGCCAGACCTTATCAAAAGCTTTAGCCGTGTCCAAGAAGATGCCAAAAGTGTGTCCTTTCCTGTTATATTGTAAGGTTATTTCTTCAACAGTGCGTACCAGTTGAGCCTCTGTATTAAAGTTTGGCCGAAAACCAAATTGATGATTTGGAAACAAATTTTGATCCAGAATGTGTTGAAAAAGTCTGTTTTTAAGAAGACGTTCAAAAAGTTTGCTAATTACCGAAAGTAGACTGATTGGACGATGATTTTGCGGAAACAGATGATCCTTGCCAGGTTTCGGAATCATTATGACTTTTGCAAGTTTCCATTGTTTAGGATAATGACTATGTATGATGATGGCGTTAAACAGTCTGGTTAATAAAACTAACATTTTTCTGGGTATGTGTTTGAGTGCTGTAGCAGGTATATCGTCAGGTCCAGCAGCACTTCTTCCTCTGACTTTTTTGATAACGCGTTCCAGTTCTTTGGGAGTAAACAGCGTTGCAGGTAGAAAAGGATTATCATACTGCGTGGTTTGTAAATGATGATTTACTTCACGGATGGTATTCTCATCGTAAGGCTCCGGATTTAGACTGAATTGTGTTTGTAGTTGAGTTGCGAAGACTTCCGATTTGGCTTGAGGATTGTAGACAAGTCCTCTTAGACCATGTAGAGGTCGGTTTGAATGAGCTGGGTTCTTTCTTGTGAGTGCTTTGGTTATGGACCAAAATTCATATGTTGGATGTTTTAATTGCTGTATTTTCAAGGACCAGTGGTGCGAGATCAATCTTCGTAGTCGTTTTTTGACTCTACGTTTGAGTTGGTTCCAGAGCTTTTTGAATATTGGGAGTCTGGTTTGTTGCCATCTTTTTCTTACCCATCTTTTAATGGAAATGAGTGCATGAGTGCGTAAGTCTTCCGAAGTGCCACTTGTATCCGGTCTGACTGCAGGTGAGACTTTTGTTGTATGTAGTCTGTAGGCAGATTTTAAATTTGCAGTGATGAGATTAACAGTATTTTCAATATCTGTAGGATTGTGCAGTGGTAGGTTTGGATGTGTGGTTCTAGCCAGATATTGTTGATATTTATTCCAGTCTGTTTGATAAATTGGTGGTAAGGTTCGGGTGTCCGGTGTGTGCAGATAGTGTATGTTGAGACAAACTGGAATATGGTCAGATTCCAGTGCCATGATTGCTTGTGGTCCTACTGTGATGGTTATTCCTTTTACTAATGCTATATCCAGTACATCCGGTCTTCCCCCAGCTCTAAGAAAATGAGTTGGTTCCATGGTGGAGACTGGGTAGACATCCAACGTTGGAAGTGCATTATAAAGAATTAAACCAGACTGATTTTGCCTACGGGAGTTCCAGTGTTGATGCTTGCAGTTGATATCACCTGCCAGAATGATATGATTTCCCATTGAGCTGAGTGCTCTAATGTCAGCTGGATTTAGTGGAATATTAGGTGGTTTATACATTGCTATGAGTAAAGTTGGTTGATTGGGAGTTAGTAAGCTAATTCCGGTAGCTTCTATGGTTTGTAATGGTGGAAGATTGAGTTTCTGCACTGGAAGGTGGTTTTTGAAGATGATGGCAGTTCCTCCTTTAGGTCCGATTCTGTCTGTTCTATGTATTGTATAGTTTGCAAATCGAAAATTGTTATTTGGTTTAAGATGACTTTCGTTTAGTAGCAGAATATCTATTTTTTGTTCTTTTAAGAAATGTTTTAGTTCAAGACGTTCTTCTAAAACACCATCCGCATTCCAAAAGGCTAATCTGATATGTTGTGTAACTCGTGAATTAGGCAGCTCCATCGTCCAGGGCACTAAAAACGATTTCTATTATGGTTGCGATTTTTTCATATTTGTCTTGTGCTGCTT
>JAGDQP010064927.1:0-11495 GCA_022664845.1 Lepisma saccharinum | reverse complement strand
AAATCGACTGTCTCAATTTTTTGCCAATAGGGACAAGGGCTTCTATGAGAGAGGCATCATGATATTACCTTCCAAATGGCAACACGTTATCGAACAAAACGGCGCATATGTGACCTAAATCGGATCATTCTAACTATGGTAAGTCAAGCCTTCAATGTCATGCAAAAATAATGGATTACTTTTTACTACACCAGATGTATATATATATGTGTGTGTGTGTGGACTCCTGCGTGGCCTAGTCGGTAGAGCGCTCGACTTCAGTGTGAGCGGTCCCAGGTTCGATTCCCGGTGGGGGCTCAAAAATTTCGGTGTTGACCCAGCATCGTGAGGACAATTGGGGAGCTGCTGTGAATAAAAGACAGTGGCGATCACAGTGAGAGCTTCGGCTCTCCTCTCTCAACCCGTCTGGTCAGCGTGGGAGCAGTAGACCAACTCCTCCCTTCGGGGAGAGGCCTCATCCACTAGTGGATTGAATATGGCTGTGATTTATTATTTGTGTGTGTGTAAATTATGCAACAATGAACTTTAGGAAGAAATGTCTGGGCATATTGTTTTGGTGGGGGAATAAAGAAATTAGTGATGGCCAGGAAAAAACCGAATAAAAAAACTTTGCTGTAAAATAAATGTACAACAAACCTAGAAAACCAAGCTTCTTTCGCTCAGGCTGAGAAAAGTTAAATAATACAAGTAAAACATTTTAACTATTTTATCAATCATGAAACGCGCATCTGCTCGCCGGGATTTGTAAGAGCAGACAGAGAAGGACTGCGAGGTTTGCCGAAGCTGCCCTGTTCCAAAGATAGCCGAAGTCTGCTCATTCTTCAGCCCGTAGCTATAAGTCTCCACTATCCCCATGTTAAATTCATGCAATCCCCCTCAGCTGCAAGTTGGATTACTTCTGTGTATGACGATTCAAAATCATGCTGTCCCAAATAATTTACGAAATCCACCAACAAGCATACAATTATCATTCGAAATATAATAAGCAACTCGAAATATCTTATTGTATCGATTTCTGGTTTAAGAGTATCTTTTGATAGTTATTATGTTTAGCCATTTTAAGCTGTACACAAATTTGCTTATTTCATCAAGCATTAAAACTAGCAGAAATATGTTCAAAAGAGCGATTCAATGATTAAAATACCACTACAAATAAGACTTTCACGGCTAAACAATTTTTTTCTTCTGTCATCTAAAATTACCTCAAGATCCTTCTCGATCTGGAGTTGCCACTGGGGATCCATCTGAACCTCGGGAGGCACCAGAGCAGGCATGGCTACGAATTCCAAGTTCGGGTCACCAATCAATTTCCTTGCAAGCCACAGGAAGGGTTTCTCGAAGTTATAGTTGCTTTTGGCACTGATATCGTAATACTGGAAAAAGGTAAGTAAGATCAGTACACAGTTATAATATGAACGGTAAGGTTAAATAATGAATTACACATGTGCTTTTAAAGCCTTCCCAATAGTGTTGTAAGGAACGTTAATTTTTTTTCTTAGCTTTGGTCTCTGACATTACACAAATTAAGTACGATCCCTATACAAAAGCGCAAATACATTCCAAGAGCTACCACTGAACATCTGACTTATTGTATGTATGTATATGAACAAAACTGATTTATAACTTGCAAATAATAATTGTAATACTGAACAAAAATAATTTTTCTGTAATATGAGAAAAAAATTTAACCTTCCACATTCACTTTCGGGCCGCGGTACTAAATCAGAGGGTAAAGGAGATTAATTGTAATAACGAAAGGCAAACCTACTTCAAATTTGGCCTGAACTAATATCAGAATGCATGTGTTAGTAATAATTTAGACAACTTAGGAACTACAGGTGGTAGCCTACTTTTCTGATTTGCTACATTTCATCTCTAAGCAGATGGCTATGTTTGAAGAGTAAACCTCCTGAAACTGATTTCATGAATCACAACTACAAAGGATACATCACTGTGTTGCTAGTTGCAATATTATGAGTAGGTGGACAAATGTTGACGCGTGCCTTGGAGAATAAATTTTCTCAAATTCACAGCGCGTAGAACATGTCCATCCCGCGCAGAACATCTGTTAATGAAAATTAAATTAGGCTTGAAAATTCACGTTGGCTTATAAACAGTCCCTCTGTGCGATAAAACGAGGGCACTATGCAACTGGGTGCGACCTTTGGACTTAAGACTTTCTCTCTCCCTTTTTTGACGACGAAAAGTCTTTTTACATCACTCTTGTTTGTCTGCAAATCAAGAAAATAGTTTCCACACAAGTACTTCAGTCAAGTCTGCAAGTCGACCAATACATAGGATTTGCAATATATTTCTGAAAGAAGTAGTCAGCTATAGGTATGTGTCAAAACTTTAGTCCACAACTGCACTAAATACATGTGAAGCAATACTTCACAAATACGATTATGGAATGATTAATATACGGTGAATCTATCTCGGGAACAAAATTATTTTAGGGTCATTCCAAATGAAATCCTCCAACAGTTGCATCACTACTTTAAAAAAAATATTACTTTTTGTACTTGAGCTCCTCCAGGTCTGAGGATATCAGAAACAGTTTCAAAAAACACGCTACGCCCTTTTACTAATAAAACTAGTTTTTGGATTTTCGTTGTTTTATTTGAACTCGACGACTGTTTCCTAAGTCTTCCTGCTCACATCGTCAGGGATCTTGGTATGGATACGCTGTGGAAGAACTTCCCATATTTCTGGAACATTTAAATAGTACAAACGAAAGAATTTAGTACACGATGAAATTTGAAAGGATATCCGATTAACTTCCGTTTTTTGACATTTTGGATTATACAATGAAACTGAAAATTATGCCATAAGGTGTACAGGAAGCAGACACACACAGGCCTGTATTTAAATGCAGATTCTTATCATCCGGCAGGAAACACAGGCTGTTATGACCACATTAGTACATAGGGCGTTGCAAATCTCAGATAAAGGAAACCAGAATCTTTGCATGTGTGCAAATCCTTACAGAAGAATGGATACAAAAAATATGTAAGGAGGACACTACAGTAACAAGCTAAAGGAAGAATGAAGACGAAAGAAAATAAGGAACATCAAAATAAACGTGTTGTCAATTGAGAGAGGCATTCATAATAAATAAGGAATTTTAAAAATATACAATGTGTTTTTGTTCCGAATAAGGAAACCGAACAGTTCCATCGGTTTTGAAGATGCCGGGAGTATATGAAATAAAATGTGAATGTGCGCATGTTATATTGGCAAGACTGGTCATACAGTGCAATGCAGGATGAAAGAACAGAGCTCAAAAGTACGGTTATTTAAAAACTTAAACCGTTGCAGGGCACTCCATTGAATAAAAACGGAATACCCTTTGAAGAAACGCCAATTTTACATCCTGGAAACAGAATGGAATTGTACTTAGTGATAGGTGGAAGATACTTTCAAGAGGCATATCGACATCATACGGACGGACTTAATCTGCCTAGGACAGCAAAGAACTTTAAGTTCAAAGATAATAATAGATTAAACTAATATTGTAAACAGGCAGAATTTATGCAACAATGTCAACGATTTTATCATCTGCACTGTAATTTAACATCTAACAACATACCCTGACGATGTGAGCAGGAAGATTTACAAAACGATCGTAGAGTTCAAAATAATAAAAACTAATATCAGAAGACGAATTTTATTAGTAAAATGTCAGATACGTTGTGAAAATCTAAAAACCATGTTATGATCTTATTTCTCCCGGAGCGACCATGTTTTCAATATGGTGGATGATGGTTTTTTTTTTTACTCTTAGATATGTACGGAAACAAAAACCGTGGTGTAGCTTTCTGAAGTGTACTTTGAAGATTTGGAAACTCCTTTCTTTCTCAAAATGAGGAACGTATTATATAAAATTGGATATTAAAACAACTTTTTTTTTTTGGTTGAAGGAGTTGAATAGAAGGTTACACTTCTTTTTCTTTCCTTTCTAAGTTTTACATATAGACTTGCCAACAATGCTTGTCTATTTCTAAGTGGTTTGGTTAGTATAAACTCATTAGATGTGTGTATGTAACTTCAAATTACTACACTAATTGAAAGGCGAGATTTCAAGTCTCATGAACTGCCTTTTATTGACCATACCACTCGAAATAAAAATTTCAATTTTTACTGTGATTTGAACATATACACGGCTGTATGTTGGGCACATACAAAGTTCCTTGACACCAACTTTCAGATTTTTTCATGAGGACCCATGTGAGATATTTAAGCCACAATCTGTCGTTTCTTGGCGAGGGCCATGTTTGAACCCCTTTAGAAAAAAAAGAGAGAGTGATCCAACGCAACAAAATAAAGGAATTCATTTTGAGGAAAGATTTTTCAAATCTTAACTCCTAGTTTTTTTTTTTTTTTTTTTTTTTTAATAAAGACAATGAGGTATCAGTACGTCTACGGCAGTAAAAAAAACCATCCGCCATGCTGGAAAGATGGCCTCATTTTTTCCAATGGTGATGCAACCAACTTTCTAACATTGGATTCCCTTTAAACACTTCGAATCACCCGTAGGTTACTTGAAATCCGATGCTATAAGTTGTATTTGATCATCTAAAATGTTACACTTTATTAAATAATTACCTGAAGATTCTTCTTTCTATGGAAAACAATGCTCTTTGCCTTGACCTTCCTATCCTTGATGTCTACTTTGTTTCCACAAAGAACTATTGGAATATTCTCGCATACACGTACCAAATCTCTGTGCCAGTTGGGGACATTTTTGTAAGTAACTCGCGAGGTAACATCAAACATGATGATAGCACACTGACCCTAAAATAGAAAATAAAAACACATTTCATTTCAATTAAGTTGGAAGTTTCAGTACGTACGGAAAATTTATCCCTTCACATTTTATAAAAAAAACAATGAAAACTATACTTTATCATCCGATTCACTACTCTAATATTTAGTAAAATGAGGGAAATTAGTAATTTATAAGTGGTTCAGCTAGCTGATTATCAAAATTTAGAGTTTACGCTAGAACGCAACACGCTACAAAATATAACGACGGTAGAAATTTTTGGAGATTTAATTTCAATTTTCGAAAAATGATTCTCAGTACCTTTGCGAACTCAGAGCCTACTAAGTGAAAACCTCTCACTAACGAGGTCATATCTGACTACGGCGGAGTGCACTAACGTTGCCTTGTGGTTATCAATAAATTATAGGCTTTAGTGTTGTATCGATGACGTGAATGAGTTAAAGAAGCCTTCGTACCTACAGTGCGAGTGTGTGAGTTAACCAAGATTAGTTTCTCGCTTGTATGTGTGGTAACAGAACTTGCAGGTTAGGATGTATAACAGAGGTGTGGCATGTACCCTTGGGATTTAGAGTGTACCGGGCATTAGCAGTATTGATAGTGACTGTGGAAGAAGTGATGAAATTGGAGCAGGTCTTACATCTGGGTCTCATGCATGTATGCCGGTTTGCGGTGGTGGCGAGGAAGGGTTCGTACGGACTAAGATGTTTCTAAGATTAGGTGGATGCTGAAAAACTCATCTCGGTTTGGTGGGGAATACTGATCTTGTGTCTGGGTCAGATTGGAGAATGTGGAAATGAGAGTGTGATTTGTTTGACTTTTGTTAGTTTAGGATGGAAGTGGATGATCAGAGCCGGTGGGTTGGGGATTTGAGTGGGCTGAATGTGAGAGGATCCACGGTGAACCTATTTCGAAACAAGGTTAGATGGGTAGCCACGGTTGATTAGAGCTTCCTGGAGGCGTTCGTTGTACATTTCAGTAGCAGAGCGAATTCAGGTGTAGTCCTCTGAGTGCAAGGGAGAAACGAATCGCTTTCTTGGTGTGGTAAAGGTGGGAACTTGAGTAGTGTAAATACTGCATGTGGTTTGTAGGTTTAATGTGAACGGTAGTATTGAGGGTGTTCTTTTCTAAAGTGACGTCCACGTCAAGGAGTGTGACTTCTGTTAGAGGTGGACCAACTGAACTGAACAACACGGAATTGGTTCAGCTGTTCCAGAAATGCGTTGAAACCGAGATTAGTTTTTCAGCATTCACCTAATCTTAGAAACAACTTAGTCCGTACAAATCCTTCCTCGCCACCACACCAATCCGGCGCCCATGCATGCACGAGACAAATGTAAGACTGCTAAATTTTTATCACTTCTCCCAGTCACTATCAATATTGCTAATGACCGGTACACCCTCAATCCCAAGGGTACATGCCACACCTCTAATGTGTACATCTCCAACCTGCAAATTCTATGATGCCTTTTAAGTGGGGGAAACAAGTTGTGCTCTCAATATTCGAATTAATAATCATCGTCACTTTTGTAATATCAACAAACCGGATGCCCCAGTCTCCTTGCACACACAGTCCCACAATACCAATTTTGATCTATCTTTCCTGGTTGCCACAATCCACATTTTACCCCCTATGACCACCACCTCAAGACATCGTCTGTGGGAGGGCGCCTTTATTCATGGGTTAGGCGCGAAAATGTATCCTGGCCTTAACCTTCAATAACTCTAACCAGTTTTCTTTGCATTTTCAACACTTTTCCTCCCACAATCCTATCCTGAACTTACATGCTGTACAGTTGTCAACTGTTCCACGTACCATACAGCAGTCAAATGTTCTCCAAACGATGCGCCGTCCGCTACTGTCGTCCTAGTTTTTTATTCTAGCTACGTGTGTGCGTCTCCTCTACAGCAAGTCTACGGTATTAATACCGAAATATCACAAATACTCTACATATTAGTGTTTTAAGTGTGTATGATCGCCTATGGAACAAGAGCCGTAACAGGGTTCTTACAAGTTTTGAGCAAATTCCCTGACTACAGGAAATTTCTATAGAATCTGCCTCCTTCTACAGCCGACCGTCCCTCACCAACGTGGTAATTTGCCTTTGATATGATGATTGATTACTATTGTTACATATTAATTACATTTTGATTAAGATAAGGGCTTAATTTTACTTTGATATGATTGATTACTATTGTTACATATTCCATATTTATTACACACTGATTAAAATAAGGACGGCAACAAATATCGCAATACCATAACTATGCAAGAAATAATAAATGTTTAAACACATTGTGACAATCGTGTTCAGCATTTTGACAGTTTTAATCAGCACAATTGTTTTCAATACAGTGAAGCTTTTTTCTTTTTATAGAATAAGGACTTGGAGAGCTTAAGCACCCACCAACCAACCAACCACCAGCTGTGCTTTAAAAAGAACGAAGGCTCAACAGGTTCAAATCTTCACAAGAAAAAGCAATTTCATCACATGTGAACGCTGGTATCAACTGAAAATCCAAATATGGAAATATACATTCCATATTTGGTAATCAGGGAAATGGGTCTTCAGTCATGGAAAAGTCAGGGAAATTGAGCAACTGTTTTGAAGGAAAAGAATAGTTTGTGTGGTTGCATCATTTCACTCGGGAACCCCTCGCACATTTTTCCATCACTTCTGGCATGTGCATTGCAAGTCTAATTTCTTTGACGAAACGATGGGCCGCAAGCTCTACAGCTACTATTAGTGTTCGAAGTAAATCACCTTTAAATACATTCTATTATTATGCAACCATGCATACGTTATTTACTCCATCTTGCACCTGCGTGAGGTATCGACTTGCAATCAACGTAGTTTTGTTCTCTGGTATTAAGTCATTCTCTACATGCTCTGATCGAACCAATTTCGCTGTTCAATTCTTGGGGAATCCCTCACGCACTTTCCCATCACTTCCGACATGTGCAGTTTCCGAACGAGCAGGTTCGATTTCTTTAACGATACGATGGACCACAAGCTCTACAGCTATTAGTGTTCGAAATAAACCGCCTTGAAATACAGTTTTGGACGTTTTGGGGGCACCTCTAGCGCCGAAGCTACGCATGATAGGACGCGTGTTCATATGAACTTTTTCTTGTTTTGATAGGATTCATCTCCCGAAGTTTTTATCAGAGGTCCTGAAACACCCTATATATATATATATATATATATATATATATATATTGCTGTGAATAAGACAGTGGCGATCACAACCCGTCTGTCAGCGTGGGAGCAGTAGACCAACTCCTCCCTTCGGGGAGAGGCTTCATCCACTAGTGGATTGAATATGACTGATTTATTATATATATAAACCACGCTGTTTACGGATTTGTCGTATGATGTGCAACCACGCCAGACATATTGAGTAGAATACGGCTGGGACATAGAACAATTTTCACCAGATAATGAATGATTTACAGATATCAACCTTCCTCGTTAGATTATTAGTTCTTTTCCTCGTATTGCAAACAGCAAATTTAAGTGGAAATCACAATCGCCACGCCAGTTAAATCAGACGTATACTGATACGAAAATACACAAATAAGCCACTACTATTTAAAGCACTTCTCATACAACTTATTGTGCCATTCTTATGAGCTTTCTTCCTTACGGACGCGTAAAGCAGTACTCGAAGCTTCGTTCCAACTAGCAGGGCATACTCATAATGTTTGCAATTTGAAAAGAACTACAGTAAACAATTTAATGCACATTTACAGATACTTCAGATTGAGTGAATTTACTAATTGGTTTAAGGTTTTGTTTTTATCATGTCTACTATTTTTTTTTTAAATTAAACCATTATTTTTCTGTTTATTATATTTCTTTTTTTCCCATTCCGGAGTTACAATTTTTAAAAATTGCAGATTATCTTCAAATTTCCCTGACATCAAAGTTTTTCATATTTCCAGGTTGAGTGGCCACCATCTTCGTATAGCCTTTTTAAAAAATTTATGACTAGTGGGTTGGTGCAAGGCTGACAAGGTCTTAACATTCTTTTATCCTTTTTACCTTACCTTTACCACGACCAATGAAGCGTACGTATAGAAACGCGAAAATATTCTCGTTTCTAGTGTTCTGTGTTTTTATTGTGTATTTGTGTTACAAGAAATATCTAGTCATTCAACGGTAATCAAATCAGGTTTTCCTCGCTACGAAACCAACCATGTGATTAGTTGAGAGCTTTCCATTGAATACTTTACAGTAACGTTTAAAATGTAATTTAAAAGCGAAATTCCCAATAAAAAGATTCAGAATAGCAGGAAGAATGGTTAATATTATGAAATTTCTTTTCTACTCAGTAAGTTCTCGCATCAAATTAAAATTTGGATGTCCATAAGAAAAATATTTTATATCCTAACCTTTCAAACAACGCACTTTGTAAAAATGAGATTCGATTTTGACTCAGCAAAGTTAACTCAAATCAACACAGCAGGCAAATTCAGAATAAACTGTGTGCTAAGCGCAAGGCAGCAGCCTGTAGCATAGTAGCTGTAATACCTAAATTTGTCATTTCAGTCAGACGGTCCACACTAACCACAGACTTTGGGCAGGAAAAAAAAAAGCAACTTTACTCGCGTTAGCGTGAAATCATAAGGATAAAATCCGCTAACATAAATGCAGAAAAGCCTAGATTGAGCTAAATTGGCATCAGTGATGCCTATATTCAACTTCTATTTGGGCAGGGAAATAGAGTTACTTACCTGTATATAATAACCATCACGCAACCCACCAAACTTCTCTTGACCTGCAGTATCCCATACATTGAATCTAATTGGCCCTCTGTTGGTGTGAAATACGAGAGGATGTACTTCTACTCCCAAGGTTGCAACGTATTTCTTCTCAAATTCACCTGTCAAATGGCGTTTTACGAATGTAGTTTTACCTGTGCCGCCATCCCCGACGAGCACACACTTGAATGTGGGCATATCACCTTCTTGTGCCATGGTTGAAAATTATCTGAAAATAAATACGAATTACATTAGTTGGATATATTAACATACACAAGCACATTAAGATTAATAAGGATACAACTGGAAAAATATTATTTTAAATTCTAAACATTATCAACTGTCATGTAACAAGCTTTTATGATTACAGCTTTTTTGATTTGGGAATTGTTCTTCATTTCAAAATTGAATTTATTGTCTGTCGGAATCGGTACCCAACTCTCAAATGCTGCACTCCCAAATAGCAATTACTCATAACCTTCTCCATCTTTTCAATATGAAAGGGAGTAGATACAGAAGTTGGCGGAAAAACCTTCGTTGCGCTATTTGAGAAGGTTGAGTGTAAGTTTTTTTTTCTGTTTGTTTTATAAGTAACTAGGCAAATATCGAGGTGTCTTTATTATAGCCACATGTTAAATGATCACCTTCATATTTAGGGGTAGTTTGCAGAGATCTTTATTTAATTTTACTCCACACAGTATTCGACTCAATGTTCCAATTTTCCTAAGAAAGAGTACTCATCGAAAGTGAATATTTCAGTGTTTAATTTTGAGGGCATAAATTGCTTATTATGAAATTACTTGAGACAACAGTCAACGTATTAGTCTGACATGAGGCCAGTAGCACGGACTCTAGGATCTCACAATACATAAAACAGTTTGGGTTCTCACTTGTGAAACGTAACAGTACTCACTTCGAGTAAGTCTTCCTCGTGGTTCACATGTATCACAAACACAAAAATAAACATCGCGCCACTAGTGACAAATGCACTTGACTAGAGTTGACGTAGGCGCAAAACTCGTAAATAGCGATCGGAGCGCCATAGTGGTCTCTAGCTTCCTATCACTAAAAATGCTAAGCGACCAAAATTATTGGACTCTTTTCTGGTTCTACTGAAAGTACGGGAAAGGCAGTTACAGTCAACCATCGTAGTCACTAGAGAGGGAATAGTCGCACTGAATTAATAATGTACTCAATTTTCTCTTTGTCACGGAAAAAAAAAAAAAGATCGGGACGCAACCTACTATTAACGCATGCTCGGGTTTGAATGAGAAGCATAATACGTCTGTACAAACCTACATACGATGCCACTCTACCCGAAAGCTGTCCTTCGATATCAGATTTCTTCTGCCAATTCTCCCGAGGTAGAGTTTACAACATTCCATTTCTTGTATAACAACAAGCAGGGCTAGAAATTAGCGGTGGTCCACTGGCAGATGACCATAAAATTTTTTCAAGGGGGCAGAAACTATGTCAGTGATCCTGTGGTTTCTGAACTTCAGATATATTAATAAATATACATGTAGGCTGTATGTAACGTTTTATTAAAGTGCTTCCTTACTTCTTTCAAAAACAGAGAAATCGTGAAATCGCAGAACTTTGGGAACTAACATATCACATGATCAACACTGCCGGAGACAGGAAACTCGTATGCAACGCGGATACTCAGTCTTATCACCGAGTCCATACTGTGTAATTATGACTTTGCTACGGCAGTATCCTGCTTTAAGACAGACAACTCCAATACTTCACCCTACGGCTCCAGACTCCCAGCAGATACTTAGTGTAACAAAATAAGTGTGATAATTCAGACATCAGGCATTCCTAATTGTTAAGCATGATTTTGTTTGTTTTGACTGAATTTCTACAGGGCTAGAAGTATTCTTTCGTATTTGGTATACTATAAGGGAACCAAGAAAGTTTTGTCGCTTTTTGTGGAGGTCTGTG
>JAGDQP010064926.1:0-11496 GCA_022664845.1 Lepisma saccharinum | reverse complement strand
AACGAACTGCTTGAGATTTGAATGAATCAAAAGTCTCTAATTCTTTATATTAAGATCCCATATACAGTATTTTCTACGTTATGGCTGTTGAACAGAACTAATATGTTCGTAAAGATCTAGTCTTAGATTTCTCTCTTAATAAATCCACATTAAAAAGAAAAAGACAAGTGCATAAGAGAATGTAGCCCCAAATGTTACCAGGAGCTCTAGAAGAATTCCAAATTTAGAAGGTTACTGCAAAATTTACTTTTAATCAATCCCCTGCATGCCTTTGGTGTTGCATGCAGTGATCGAAATTCTCCGATCGGCAGTCACATTCTGCAACAACAAATTCAACGTTGGAAACATTTTTATTCAATCGCCAAATTTTGCGACTACGTTTTCTCTTCTGAAACAGAAAATTTTCCTTAACTGTTATCTTAATAGAAAGACTGACAGACGAAAGGTTTTATATTAATGGGCAACACTGAGAGACCAAACTAACAAAAAAAAATGTTTTGAACACTAAACAAAGTAGAAGAGCTGCCAATATTTGTTAACACATTAAGCCCAATTTGAATTTGAAAGCTTTGTCGTAATACGGGTAGGCCTATTCTTACCAACAGAAAAAAAACTTAAGTAGCATGTATTACTTTCTTAAGACAATACTGTTACTTTGTTACAATTAATGCTGAATGAAAAATTATGACAAATATTTCCTACATAATACATACATATATCAATGTTTGATATTATCATATTCATCATTATCTATCAATATATTTTCTTTATATCTATTTTTATTTAAAGAGAACAGGCTGATGTGATTTGTGTATATTAATTATTAAAAAGACGTTAGTTAGTATGATGTGCTACTCATTTTTAAAATATATTTACATACGCATAAATTAATTTTTGTACTTGCAACCCTGCGAAACGAAAAATGGCGACCAACACACACTTCTCAATTTCTAACACAGGTTGCAGGGTTTTGAGTTCATTAAAATGTGAAAACTGATAAGCTCGAATCCAGAATCGTAATGCACTTTCGCTTAAATCAGAAACACCAAAGCAGAGAGGTACAGAGAAAGTACAATGTGATGATGAAACTCATCAGTCAAGTAGTCCCTGGATTACAGGTCTTGAACAAGGCTTAACTTCAAGCTTTTAAAAAAGAGCATTTAAACTGCTTTTGGGATTTTAAAAAAAAGTCACAAACTGAGCCAAGATTATCTTGTTCTGGAACACAGTGAGTACCAGCTTATCTCCGTACCGGAACATTATTATTATTATTATTATTATTAGAAATAGTAGTAGTGCGATTAGTTTTTTCAATTTTTAAAGTGAAGCGTCCGGACAGTTTAGGATTACACCAATACAATTTCCTCCAGTTTCAGCTCTAGTTATTTAATAAAATATCTGAAAATTTACGGGTTTAGTTAAGACGGACATGTCTTCTATCTTAAATATAATGAAGAAGAATTACGTTCAGAAGATGAAAATCATGAACATTTTACATCGTTTCGGATATTTTAGTAATTATGAGCAGATCTGAAACGGGTTACAGGGTCAAGTTTGGGACCGGGTCTATCCCTGGAGGGCAAAGCAGAGTTTTCAATTATATCCTTGCGTTTGAGCAAGGTTTCTTTCAGGGGTGACCAGGATCGGAGGTGTTACGCCCACAGCACGATAAATAAGACACCGAAAATTCCTAGTTCATTATAGTTTCCAGACCGGGTCACCTATATTCGGGTCATCGGGTAAGCGAAAGTGACCCGGTTTCAGCTCTGACTATGACTTCTACCCGTCCCGATATGAGTGCAATGTATTTTTTTTTGTAATTCACAAACATCCTATGCCCCAGCCAGGATTTGAACCTGATTCTCTCTTGAATGCTTGGCCTGATGCGTCACGACCATCACGATAGCGAATTTCTCCTTGAATCTCTGAAAACAAAGGAAGACAAAAACCCTTCTCACATTAAAAGAACGAAAGTTATTTTTTAGGAACAACACATCACTATAACGAAGCAGAGAAAATTACCCTATATCGCAACTTTTGATGACTAGTTTTATTATAAATTTGAAATGCTTTACGTCTTCTGTCTGGTCTGTGAAGTTTAGCGAACAAAGAACCACCGCAAAGATTGACGTTACGCAACAATCGCCTACTGAAACAATTTACATCATTCAGTGTTACTATTGCGACATAAATAATAGATAAAATAAAGAGATGATAATAAAAACAACACATATGAATGCAATAAAATATTTTGTAATTTCTATTGTCTTCGCTTTTCATTGATTCATAAATATTGTTTCTCCGGTAATGGTTGACATACAAAGGATTCCGTCTCAACGCCTGCGTTCTATTGTACTTTATGCAACTTTGGGTAGTTTTCAGTACACTGCAAAAGTCGACTGTTCGATTACTGTTTCTATTGGTCTACTTTGAAAACTTTAACAGATATTTAGCGTAGTAGAAACACTGCATTCTGCACTATTTACAAACTAGCTGATTTCCCGCCCGTTGGAGTGGGGCCCAGAGCTTTATCGCCCCTGCAGGGTATCGAATCAAAAAAACTAAAATTGCCGTTGTTAATTAATTGAAATTTGACCACTTGGAGGTAGTCAAGTGGTCAAGTCCAGTGATGCTCACGCAAACATACTCATTTTCAATTTTATAGATATTATACAAATCATATATCGTGTATTATAATGAAATTTATCAATAAACTACTTTGGATCACCATAACGTAATTTCTGTGTTTGTACTTTGTAGCGCAAAGTGTGTAAAGTCCAAAATGACTTGAAGATGTTTGGCTATCAATAGCCAAACAGTATTTTGAGAGAGTTCATTTCATTGCAGTTCCATCTGTGAGCAATACTATTCGGTTGTGTTTCCAAAGTAAAGCGTGGTAGTAACGATCTTGTGTGTTTCAGCCTGAGACGCCTACAGGCCTTAAAGCAAATTCAAATATGGCAATCGAAATAACATTTGCTCACAGACGAAATTGGACTTTACTTTAACACACTTTATACTACAAACACAGAATTATGTACTGTTGATTTCTAGTCAATACAACGTCGTCCCTAGCCGGTAGTTAGAACAAGTATCTCATTAATTGTGCACTGGGTCTTCATTTCTTCCACTGTTTTAAGAACTCCAGAGTAGAGGTGTTCGGAAGTCCAAAGTCAATTCCGGCATTCGGAACTTTCTGGAATTCCGCCATTTCGGAATTGCCAGTGACGTTGTGGCTCAATGGTAAAGCGCTCAATTCTGGCGCTTGGTTTCGTCGGTTCAATCCCTGTAGGTTTTGTGGTGGACAAACACCGTGTGCGTGGGTTTTTTCCGTGCTGTTCTGTTTCCTCCTACTTTCTCTATTCAACCAATCATCCCATCATCATCATACATCCGGCTTGAGCCAAATTTGCCCAAAGCCTTTATAGATTAAAAACGTAACAAAGACCTACATAATTTGGAATTTCTCGGGGTTCTCCTCTTTCCTTCCACTTTCTCCATTCCACCAATCATACCACCATCATCCATCCGGCCTGAAGCAAATTTTCCTAAAGCCTTTAGGCTAATGGTCTTATAAATTAAATTCAAATTCATAATTTGGAATTTCCAAATTCCGAGCTTCCGAAATTCAGATTTTCCGGAATCCCGAATATTGGCATTCGGATTCCGGAACTCCGAACACTCCTACAACAGAGTATTGCAGACTTTTCAATCAACTACGCATACTAATGCCATCTCTCTCTCAAAAATACATTCATGACAAAACTGAGTTCACCAATGTATTTCACTTTATACACTTATTTTTCAAAGCTAAAGAAAATTTGTTTCCATAAATATCTTAGAAATAATGGTAGGAGTTTTAATTTGCCAAGATTTTATCTTTGTTCCATAAAAGGATTGGGAAAATTAAAAGATATACAAAATTTATTGTTAATTCTTATTTCTGTCCTTTATTTTCTTATGATAATAAAATGATTTCACAGACGTTGTGGAATCCTAAACCCTTACTAATATCTTAGAAAATAATGAAATTAACTCAATAATGTCAATATCTCAATTTTACATTTTTGTGGACAAGGGCGACTTTAGAAATGGACTACACAAATGTTCTGTTGCGCATTTCTCATAGCTCTTTGGAATAAAATAATCTGTTCGTGTTATGTTTTCTAGATATGTCTCTACTTATCAAAAAGAAAAGAAAAACGGCTGCAGGTTATTCGAGAGACTAACGACCGCGAATCAGCACAATAAACATTTTTTTTTTTAAATCAAGGCGAAGAAACCTTTGTCTCCGAGTGTACACTTATTATGGGTAGAACAACACAAACTCTTAAACATTTTGATCATTAGAATACATTCTTCATGAACCCGCTCACTGAAGTCATGTCTTTTATAATTTGTGAGTGACTTTATTGCTGGAAAAGGAACATTACAGACGTTACAGATGGTTGATCATGCGAGCCAGAAACATTTCATTGGATTATAGTTCAAGATATATCAACTTCTTAAAAGGTTCACAGTATCATAGAAGCGGGAAAAGGAGACATTATAATGAATTTCTCGTTGTTACCACTAGTTTATATTCAACCGATTTTCTCATTCGGTATTGGTACCCCCCAACTCTTTGCGTAGCCAAAGCAAAGTAACTTATGAAGGGAATATCTGATGATAATAATGGCCTAATTCTGTTTGGAATTAGATTTGGTGAAGAAAATGTAATTTCTTTGTAGTTAAAATGCACAAATCTTGAAAATTTTCTTTCTGGATACCACAAAACAAGAACTGCTTACGTCACTTCGGTTCAAAATTGTGCGTTTTTCATAGGCTATGTTCTTTTCAAAGATTATACCTATAATCATAAAAACTGACTTGACCACTGTGATTCCCATTCCCCTTCACCGAATATAATTTAAACTTCACGGAAGAAAAGACACTTGTGTCATTTAAAAAAAAAAAAAAACTCTCCAGGTCAAGGACCATGAATTACCCTCATCCCGTATTGTTGTATAATACTCGTATATGTAATTTGCCCACATCTTTGACAATGACATCTAATTACAGATGACAAAGGTTGCTAGCTTCTGCAAAAATATCAATGCAAACACTGCATGAACAGCCAGCCATCTCACAAGAGTTTAAAACAATTACTAAACTGCAGGTAACCACTACAGATCTCGGTTGCAATCTCAAACTGAAAATAAAACCTATATCTAACAACTCACTTCCAGCCATATA
Organism: Lepisma saccharinum; assembly: GCA_022664845.1. NCBI lineage: Eukaryota > Metazoa > Arthropoda > Insecta > Zygentoma > Lepismatidae > Lepisma > Lepisma saccharinum. The sequence continues at coordinate 6,261 of JAGDQP010064926.1, read as the reverse complement.
TTGATTGCCAAGGATAACGCAAACTATTACCTAGGTCCATCACATACCTGAGGTAGTGAGGGGCAACATCCCTCGACGAGTCCTTCTTTGTTTATTTGTTGTCTTTATAAACAAGGCTTAATTAGCTGTTGATTAAAATAGTTAATTATTCTCGAGTATGTTAATAAAATAATTAGTTGTTATGGGTCAGCCATTGTTGGCTACAAGTTATTTGTCTTCATTGTCGTCTCATCTTGTCCAATAAGCTGTCTATCTTCCCCGTTGCTTCCTGTCGTACAATGGAGCACTCTTCGGGGTATAGAGAAAAACAAGGCAGCAGCCAGGGCCTTTGTATACGCGCCATATCGGCATACGTCTAGTACAAATCAATATGACCGGCAGCACGACTCGAACTTCTGTTTTCCCAATGGTGATGCAAAGACGGCAACCGTAACTACTGGACCTTTGGGGATGGGTTTGCAGTGCTGTAATTATGAATTGAAGGATTTAACTGAATGCATGACTGAAGGAAAACGAGGAAGAAGAAGATAATGGTACGTTAAGACTCCAGGCAAAGTGCAAAAGGTGGACGGGTGAAGAAGCCTAAATAGATTCGAACAACCTGCAGCCAAACGATGGATGGTGGTGGTATTATCGGATCTTCAACTTGTTGTCTACACTTAATTCTGCTCTGCAGTAAGTGGAAAAGAAAGCTGCTTTCGTCTTAAAAGGACTTAAATTTTATCTAGCTGTAACTTACAGTATGGTACAAAAGAAAAAAAAACCTGAGAGACAAGCAATTCGAAGTACGCTTAGAACAACTATAGATTTCTTGGGCGTTAATATAATCTTCGTGCGATGCAAGTCAATGGAATACCATCATCAATTTATTTTCTCATGGATCTTTGGCTCATAAATCTAACTGCGGGCAAAACATCGCTCGCTATGACGTGTTAATTATTCTATCACACAAATTTCATAATTACAAGAACAAAAACACTGAAGTGGAAACAAGTGTAATAAACCCACCAGCGAGTAAAATCTCAAAACACTGTCAAGAAAGATATTCATTCTATTGTTGGCAATACAAATACTTTTCTCTTTTACGTTTTTTTACACTGAAAATGTCATAATCCGATGTCTACAATTTGGTTCGTTGACCCCCAAAGAACGCTTCGAAGTCCCCAGAGATTCGCGGATCACAGGCTACGAACCTTATTCGCACCATTGCACTTAGCCTTGCAAGTATGATATTGATTATATATGTATACCACATGAAAAACCTAGCCCATGTGGGCCTGACGATAACGTTATGTACTTTGGATCACCAATATGGGAGCAGGTAAGTACGAACTGCGTTGTCTACCATTCTGACAAAGGTTTTCCTGGTTGTTTCAGTAGGCGGATGCCAGGAGTAAGGCCCGGTTATTACTCTGTCGAGATTGCTGATCAACATGCTTCTTGCCCGAGATTGTTCGACGAGCAAGTTGACTGTAATAGCGCCTTACGTTCGTCAAGGAAGTTGATCAGCAAGCTTTAAAGTGCAGTAGCACAAAGTATACTCGAGCTTCCTCGACAGTAAGCTCGTCGAACAAACTGTTAAGCAAGCTGATCAGTAAGCTCGATAGTGCCTCCGACATGTGAAGGGTTTAAGGTGCCTGTTTAGCGCATAAATTCAAAAGGAATTACAACTACATATAGACTGGCAAATCTCCAAATACTTGTAATAAGGAAGATCTAGACATACAATTATTCAAATATCCAGCCAAGAAAAAGCATTCACAACATGAGTCTATAATCATTCTCAAGTTGTTGTTGTGGTGTCTATCATTTCGTCGCTGACCGAAGCGCTGTTTCATGACCTGGTCACGCTGCCCAGTGAACAACAACGATTACAGAGTTCCGTGATCACGCCATGGTATATCACAGAACGTTACCGCTATGGTATATCACAGAACGCTGTGAACAGGAAACGAGGACTATAAGTGTGATAATCAAGTGGATGTAATCTAGTGATAACATATGTTACACTTTTAATTACACAGCTGGGATTTCAACAAAAGAACGGTATTCTTTAAAAGTAACGTAAACGGTTTCTTTTAAGTAAAACAAAAACTGGTTTAATTATTTTTAAAAGGCGCAGAACCTAAAAACAAGTTTTTGTGTTAATCATACCCACACTAACATTTTGAAGAAACAGAAATCGAAGAATGAATCTAATAACGCTCAAAATCTGTATCTAAAGGAAAGCATATATATAATTACTTTCCTTAACATGTGGAACAAGTCCTGATGCTACGAACACTTGATAAAAGAAGTAACTAACTCTATAGCTTAAGGAACTCGCAAGTCCATCGCCGCGACGAAAAACGTTCGTCATTGGATTATATCCTGGGTAAGATCAAATCAGTTTTCCTCATAAACACCTAACTCTGATATCGTATTATTAGGACCTAAACCACGCGTCTTTCAAGATAGGCCTACACTATACTTAAAACTTCGCCAATTCCTCATTCAGTTTGGGTTTGTTCATGGCCGCTATTAAACCCATATTCCTATCTCAATTTTATTAAAGGCAGGTTCATCTGTTCTGGATTTCTTTTTTTTTGGACAAATTTTCAGTATTTACAACTTAAAAACATTTCACTTCTAACATCAAACTTAAGTTAATGTGTGTTACCTTCATTTGTGTAAACATGGCTAATTTTGTGACAATTGCTAATTTCGTGATAATTGGATTTTGCAATGTCATGGCACTAACGAAACTTACCGAATTAAAATTTTCCCCGCCAGATGACTCCAAAAGTATTGCCTGATAGTTATTAACAACTATTAGTAATGCCATGGCATTCCAAAATGCATCACGAAATTAAGAATATCACGACATTACCAACTAATTTTTGTTGAGTTGCATGATACGACTTCGACTAGAGCACTTCCGAATCCCAAACAACACCTTTTCCACCTATGGACAAACTTGTGTCTTAAGTAGTGATCTTACAACACCCCCCTCTATAGCCGCACTTTTGATGCGGATTTTCTTATAGTGGTTTTATGAATCCATCATATAAATTGGAACTGTTACTGGAGCTGTCACCGGAACTGAAACTTTTTACTGGTTACCACGGAAACGAAACCGTAATACCGTTATCATCTTGGTATATTTATGACCGCCGTAAAAATTCATTTTTTTTAAATAACCCTTATATTATTTCATACCTAGGTATAAGTATGTATGCTTACTATACAACTTCATATCACTGCACCAAACGTTGCGTTTCTTCTATCCTTGAGCAGAAGACCACAGAGCAGTGATTCTGAACTCATGTCATGGGTCGCGAAGTCAGATGGAGCAAGGGGGAAGTCTCCCCCTATTGTAGTAACTTTTACTTTCAAGCAAGGTTGATTGATTTAAATCGCGATTTACCTTTAGTTCTTACGTGATGACAGACTCGTAATCCAAAACCAAAGTGATCGACCTAGAATTTTAACGAACTATTTGATTGGTTCATTTCGATTGGCGAAAATTTAGGAAGTAAAAACTCAATTCACATTTTGAGTGTACAACTTGTATTGCAAATATGTTTATGAACACGAACACAGAAAAGAGAAAATCCCGTGTTTGTTTACAAAAGAAAAATTGTTGTTTCGTAACATTACCTACTTTGTGTATTTGTATCAAAATATTTGATTTCTTCACAAATTGCTCGAAAGCAATTTATACTCATTGCAAGTATAAAGTGTATGCTGAAGGATGAAAATGCAAAGCTGCGTATCCTCTATAGATTTGACTGCATTAAATAGCTCTCACTGAATTGAATTTTAAGATCTCTAGGCAACTTTGGATTAAACCGAATGGATGATGGGAGAATTGGTGGAATGAAGGAAGTGGGAGAAACTGAGAGAACCCTGAGAAAAACCCACGCACACGGTTTTTGTTCAGCACAAAGTCCACATGGCAAGAGCCGGTATCGAACCGCGGACCCCACGGATCAGAGGTGAGCGCTCTATCACTGAACGACTGCGACTAGAAAATAGTCATCATACTTTGTGGAATATTGTCATGGAGTGTTCCCAAATTGATAATGCAATTTTGATAGCTGAAAACTACGCGAAATGAAATAAAATTTATCTTAGTAAACTTAAATCCTAGAATATTTCGTTAGGAAGATGTAACCTCGAGAAAAGAGACAACTGTGATTTTAAAATTTACAGTTGCTTGGGAAGAGAGGAAAAGACAGACGTCATTTTAGAAGGAAAACTGATACGTAGAAACTTTGTAAATTGTTTCTTTTTCGAACTTAATTACGGTGTATACCCCCTCTAGAATCATTCATTGTGTATCGAAGAAAGTAAAGTAGAAGTTTTCTAGATGTTAACTTCCCTCTGTCAAATATACCATAAATAAGTAACACCATATCTTCCTTCCTTTTCAAAATTATTACAAGTTGTTTTCGTTGCCTATTTTCCATGGCTATCTTCCGCAACGAGCACATGTTCGTGAGTTTTACTTTAGTTTTTACTGGTTAAGGTATTTGAAAAGGAAGAACTAACGTCATAGCTTTTTTAGTGCCGCAAGTTATTTAAATAAAAAAAATTGATTTAAATAAAAAAAAAATCAACAAAAATCAAGCGATGATGCAGTCCAAGCTTCTCGTTCCAAACATACTAATGAAGTAAGGTATTACAGAAATCAATTTGAGGTTTGAGTATGTCAAAAATAGAAAATTTTCAGCTTATCCAACCTTTGAAATACTCTTCTAAATGACAGTGACCTTTAATATGCGTGCAATGTTCCAGCACTTTTAGGATCAAATAAGGTCAATTCTTACCATCTGAGAATATTAAGAGGATATTTTAAATTGAAAGTTCCGGAAATTTCCAAGAATAATCTGAGAATATCCCGAAATCTTACACATTCGCATATACCGGTATCAGAAATAACCACGAATATCCTCGGGATATGATCACTATCTCCACGAGGATATACGAGTTGGGTGACTAACGTTTTATGTTCGATAAAATTTCAAAAACTAACATTTCTACATCCTTTAGCAGTTTATCCAGGATGTTCAAGTATGGAAGACTACAAATAGATGTCACGTTATATGCCAGTTTTTTTGTGTTTTTTTTCGAACATAAGCCCTATAATTATTTATAGTTTTGCTCACGAGACGAGACAGAAATGTCCATTGAAAACGAGACGGGACAGTATACGTCTATTCGACACGAGACATATTCTGGACAGGCCCTTTTCGAGACGAGACAGCCTTCATCTCGTCTCGTGGATTACACGGTGAAAGAGTGTAGATCTAACAATCGTAGCATGTAAGACGGTTGTGAATAATTACTGTGTATATTTATTTGAATTAATACATACAAGTTATACCCTTAAGAATTACCACTAAACGTAATCCTTTTTTTTTTTTAGAACTAAAGAAAATGAAGTTCATTTAAAATATATATATATATAATGTAAAGCGTTAACTGTGACAAAGAAGTTACTTTCAGCTCAAATATGTGACTATCCAGGGTATGACGTCATAATTTGCATGTTTTTATCTCTTTCACCTAGAAGTAACACCTATCACTTCATATCACCGAGTTCCAAATTACCGCCTTGCGAACTTCAGTACATTGGAATAACGTCTTCGGTTTTTACTCAATTCTCAAAAACACCAGAAGTACAAGCGAACTTCTTCCATACAATAAAATGTACGTACTTTTTATTCCGATTATCATTTCTGCATATTACCTTCATTTATCAGCAGACTACACCAAGGTTATTTTATTTTACTTTAAGGAAAGGGAACATCGTGTGTGTTCTTAAAACACAGTAGTAAACTGACTCCCTTTTCCACCGCAGTCATGCGCAGTCTTTTATAATAAAAGTGTCTCTTTTATTTCCTGCAGTCGAGGTCCATAATAATAAGAGGAGGAGGAGGAGGAGAAAAAAAGAGAACTTAAATATAAACGCCTTTCACTTAAGCGTCATCCATGTTAATAAGGCTTTACAGCTTGGCGAACAGGTATGCACGGAAAGAAACGACGGCCGTACGCCCGGTGACCTGAATATGACTGTGCTTAACGAGCGAAAGAAGGCTGTGTCAAAAACATGTCTCACGCAGTTCAGTTTCTAGAATTTTTCTTTACTATTATCCATCATTTTCCGAAAACCGTAAAAAATAGGACAAAAGCTATGAGAACCAAAAATATGTATTTTTTTTAATGATCTTTAACTTTTGTTTGAGACAATTTTTTTTTTTCATATTTCAAACAGTT